>JAJOZX010002248.1:0-235000 GCA_023014485.1 Bathynomus jamesi
CTACTTTGGTGTTTATTAAAAGAGTAATCATGTTTGCGCGCTCATGCATCAGACAACCTTTGGTACGTTTGGTTGTTTCAGGTATATTACATACCAACATCGATGTGGTGAATGCTTATCTAGACAGATATGTAGAAATGAAGATAAGTTTTAAACTACTGTTACTACTGATACTACTACTATACTACTACTACTGCTAATAATAATAGTACAGTTTCCTCTACGCCCCAACTTCTTACTTGCAGCAGATAAATGGTGTACATTCTGTTGAAGAATGGGTAGAAATCGAGCACAGACATAAGTAAAAGTCATATATATATATATATATCACAGAGAATACACGGATTTAGAATAGTGGATTTAGGACTATTTTTTGGTCGATAATCTTTGCTACGGGTTTAAATCTAGGGTTATGCCTTGTAAAAACACTAATCGTTTTCTATTAATTGGTAATATTAAGAAAGTTGATTTTCGGGACAAACCACCTTATCTAGTCATATATATATATATATATATATATATACATATATATATATATATATATAATAGGGCGTCCCAAAAAATGTATACACACTTTAACAGCTGATAGCTCAATTGATGTTTCTTTCTTTCCAAGTTAAACCCATTAGAATTAATAATGGCAGTCAGACTAAGCTTTGAACAAAGGAAATTCATTCTAAAATGCTACTGGAAGTGTGAAAACGCAGTTGAAGTGCAAAGACAGTTTTAGGAGGGAGTTTCAAACAGATCCACCAACGCGACTTACATCACTCGAATTAGAGATAAGTTTGAAGCCGATGGAACTGTTCAGAATGTCCACAAGAAGCGTTAGTGGATGATAGTTAATAATATGTTTTAAGTGAAAAATTTCATTTAATACACTGATTGTTTTAGTGTAATTTAGTCGTAATGATGGTACTATCGTTGTTGATTAATATTTGCAGACCTGTACACGTTGTACGAGCTACTTTGGTGTTTATTAAAGAGTAATCATGTTTGCGCGCTCATGCATCAGACAACCTTTGGGTACGTTTGGTTGTTTCAGGTATATTACATACCAACATCGATGTGGTGAATGCTTATCTAGACAGATATGTAGAAATGAAGATAAGTTTTAAACTACTGTTACTACTGATACTACTACTACTACTACTACTACTGCTAATAATAATAGTACAGTTTCCTCCTACGCCCCAACTTCTTACTTGCAGCAGATAAATGGTGTACATTCTGTTGAAGAATGGGTAGAAATCGAGCACAGACATAAGTAAAAAGTCATATATATATATATATATCACAGAGAATACACGGATTTAGAATAGTGGATTTAGGACTATTTTTTGGTCGATAATCTTTGCTACGGGGTTAAATTCTAGGGTTATGCCTTGTAAAAACACTAATCGTTTTCTATTAATTGGTAATATTAAGAAAGTTGATTTTCGGGACAAACCACCTTATCTAGTCATATATATTATATTATATATATATATATATAGGGCGTCCCAAAAAAATGTATACACACTTTAACAGCTGATAGCTCAATTGATGTTTCTTTCTTTCCAAGTTAAACCCATTAGAATTAAAATGGCAGTCAGACTAAGCTTTGAACAAAGGAAATTCATTCTAAATGCTACTGGAAGTGTGAAAACGCAGTTGAAGTGCAAAGACAGTTTAGGAGGGAGTTTCAAACAGATCCACCAACGCGACTTACCATCACTCGAATTAGAGATAAGTTTGAAGCCGATGGAACTGTTCAGAATGTCCACAAGAAGCGTTCCGGAAGACCACGGACATCGACAAGCCCCACAAAGCAAGAAAGAGTACTGGAAACGTATCACCAAAGTCCAAGAAAATCTGTGCGGCAAGCGAGTCGTGAGGTAGGAATTTCAGAATCGTCTGTCCAACGCATTTTGAAGCGCTGTCAATGGAAAAGTTACATTCTAAGATTAGTCCATGCTATTAATGAAGATGATCCGGACCGAAGGAGTGGGAGTATTGTGAGTGGTACTTGGCACGATGTGGATGTGGATTGGACGAAGGGGTTTCGTAGAATACCCTCCGCGTTCACCAGACCTCACACCACGACTTTTTTTATGGGGATACTTCAAAGACAAAGTCTACGCTATAAAACCTGCAACAGTCGCTGAATTGAGAGCAGCCATTGAAGAGAATGCACACAAATACCAAACGAAATGTTTCGTGATGTTTGCGATTCCATTGCTTCGCGTTTCAGCAGTGCTGGACCAGAACGGAGACGTCAGTTTGAAAACAGGCGTTGACAAAACAATTAAATAATGTCTGTAGATTCTATTACATTTGAAATGAAATGTATTTTAATAAACTGCCTTTATAATTATTTAAAGTGTGTATACATTTTTTTGGACGCCCTGTATATATATATATTTGTGTGTGTGTGTGTGTGTGTGTGTGTGTGTGTGTGTGTGTGTTATATTGCTAATGTATGATAATGTTGATAAACTTAGTAGGACTATAGGAAATGAAATAGCATGCTTAAACAGTATAATGTACACGTCATGATACGTTAAAAGATTGAGATGCTAGATGTTTTGTAGAAATCAAATGATTAATTTAAATAATATTGTACATAGATAATAATGATAATGATAATAATGTTTAAGTGGATGTTTAGAGATGGAACTGATGATTCAGTATTTGAATCTATCCGAATATGCATGACTAGGCTGCGTTATTGAAAATTTATTTTCATGCATAGCTTAGAACAGCCGTTATAGGTTAACTGGGTGAACTATGAGGAAAGATATCGATATTTGAAATTATGAAATATAAAATGCACGTATTTGCAATCATTCTAGTTTCTGGATCTATTTCGTAATACAAAATATTAGAACAAGGCAAAATTTGTTTATGAGTTGATTGTATTTATTCTAATTTTATTTTGTGTGGTATCGTTATTAATATATTAACCCAAAAAGATGAGATTATGGATGGCTTTAAAGAAATCTTTGTTATTTGCCTTACACTACAGTTCTTATATACGAAATATGTGATGGTTACATTTAATAGTATATATATATACTATGTATTAGGGCGGAGCGTTTTACACTTTTTCGATTTTCGTTTTGTAATAGCGCGGAAAAGTGGCTCTTCCACGTCAAAGTGGGTGTGTAAAATCTCAGAGATCTGCAATAATGTCTTCTGCCTCCGCACGCGCTTTGAAAATCCAAAAAATGTGCCAAAATACCACATTTTTTCAATATTTTCTTATAGTTTTAATTTCATCCTACCTTCTTGTAATAGCGAGGAAAAGCATCCTAACGGTTTATTTTAGACTAGTTTTTAAATATTTTTGTCCTGCGATAATTTCTTCTGCCTCCGCAAACGTTCCAAAGTATGCGAAAATTACATAAATAGCGTATTTTATAATGATGCTATTATGGTCAACTTCGGCCCTACACTGTTCATGTGAAAACCATCTCAAGGTTCCAGCAATTGAACAAGACTTCCTTAAAGATCAGAGAACAACAAGAAAATTGGCAAAAGGCTCTCTTGATGTTTCACAAACTCGTAAAGATCTAGCAACTATTGCTAGAAGACAACAGAGAATAAAACAGTATGAACCAAAACCATTACCAGTAAAGGACAAGCAACTGAAACACTGTCATCAACATCAAGTGAAAACAGAAGGAGCGGTTCTGATTATGAACCGACACAGAGAATCAAATCGATGGTGTGTCAGATAGGTCTGCTGCTATAATTGCTTCGGCTGTTCTTGAAGACGTGGGAATTATAAAAGAAAAGATTTAAGTTCAGTAATAGACAGATACAAAGTAAGGAGAGCTAGAAAAAGGGTGAGATCTATCATTCAAAAGAGAGATTACGAAGAAGAAACTATGGAGAGTATCTATTCGATGGAAGAAAGGACAGAACTGCAGTGCAAGAAAAAGTTGACAGTAAAGGTTATCAAAAAAATATAACAGAAGAACAGTCACTTTGCTTCAAGAACCAAACTCGCATTATATTGGGCATGTAACTCCCGCTTCTGGCTCAGCACAGAGTATATCTTCTGCAATTTTGGATTTTTTTCGCTCAAATGAGATTGATACTTCAGAAGTTAAAGCCATTGGATGTGACGGGACAGCAGTTAATACAGGACCAAAAGGAAGAGTGATAAGAAGTATTGAAGAGCACTTTCAGAGGCACTCCAGTGGCTGATTTGCTTGCTTCACACTAATGAACTTCCCTTGCGGCACATAGTGACTGACATTGATGGTAAAACACAGGTCCTCATAGTTTTACGGGGCCTAAAGGAAAAGAGTTAATTGATTGTAAAAAGAGACCTGTTTGAGTTTGAAGCAGTCGAAGCGGAAGAAATTGTAGTTGACAGAGATGATCTGAGCACAGATCAGAAATATTTGGCAGAAATCTATGATGCTGTGTCAAAAGGTGAATGTACTCCCTCTCTAGCTCAAAAGGAAACCAGGCAAAATGGCACACTCCAGATGGGTGACAATTGCAAACCGCATACTTCGTCTCTACGTTTCAACTGAAGAACCTTCAGACAACATTAAGTGTATCGTGGATTATATTATGAAAGTTCATATTCCAATGTGGTTTCAAATCAAGAGAAATTCTTCAGCAACACAGGGAGCCAAACATCTTTATCAAATGATACGCTCGAGGTTGTTGAGTGCCCGCTGTATAGAAATAGTTGATCGTGTTATTCAGAAAAATTCATATTTTTCTCATCCTGAGAATGTTCTCCTTAGTATGACTCACGATGAAGCAAAACATATCAGAGAATTAGGATGGAGGAGAATCCTTAAAGCAAGAGATTCTGAGTCAGCCGCAGTGAGAGTGTTTAAATTGCCCACGTTGAACTTTCAGTGCAGTGAGTACTACAACATGATTAACTGGCAAACTTGTGAGCTGTCAGAGCCTCCTCTGACAAAAGTTCTATCACGCTCTGACATCCTGAACTATGATATATCTCATCAGGAGATGTACCTGATTTCATCCCACGCTTTCCTTGCCACACCCAAGCGTTGAACGGCATATAAAGCTGGTAACAGAGGCTTCAGCTGCAGTATGCGGTTCAGAGGGCAAGGGATGGATTTATCAGAGCAAGATAGAATCCAGAAAGAAAATGACAAGAATGGAAACAAAAAGTGTCTACAGTGTGTAACTAGCCTAAGTCCGATAATGGTAAGGTGGTTGGGTCGGGCAGGGAGCAACTCGAAATGCAGCCACCTCCACGTGGTGAGTTCTGGGTTATTTTGTCAATATAGTACATTCAATATTGACGAAATAAGCGAGGAGCTGCATGCATATTACAATAAGTCATCAAAAATAAACCAAGCATACGCAAAGTAAACTGCATTGGTGAACCTAAATTATTTAATTGCTCAAATATATAAACTTCTTAAATTACTAAAATATGATATAATGAATTGTTAATTGCATTACTTAATACATAATTAACAAATAAACTGTGGTGTAGGGCCGAAGTTGACCATAATAGCGTCATTATACTGTAAAACGCTATTTATGTAAATTTTCCGTATTTTGGAACGTTTTGCGGAGCAGAGAAATTCTCGCAGGACAAAAATATTTAAAACTAGTCTAAAATAAACCTTTAGGATGCTTTTCCTCGCTATTACAAGAAGGTAAGATGAAAATTGAAACTATAAGAAAATATTGAAAAAATGCTTATTTTGGCGCATTTTTTTGATTTTCAAAGCGCGTGGGGAGGCAGAAGATATTATTGCAGATCTCTGAGATTTTGCACACTCACTTTTGACGTGGAAGAGCCACTTTTCCGCGCTATTACAAAACGAAAATCGGAAAAAGTGTAAAAACGCTCCGCCCTAATATATATCAGGCAGAAATGGTGTTCCAGAAATGGGTCTTCTGCACGAACGCTTCCAGCGTTTGTGTTGCTTGTTTTTGTTTGTCTCATGAAAGACCATGAAGATCCCCACAGGAGGTTTTATTCTCGTGAAGGAAGGCGAATCTTTTTAAAAAAAAAATTTTTTAATTTTTTAATTTTTTTTTCCAAGGAGGTGGGGGCCCCGCAAGCGGCCCTCAAGTGGCAAATGCCCTTCATTAAGGAGGGTGAGACCCATAAGTGGGTTAGGAACTTAAGGAAGGGGGAGGCTCCTTATAACGGAGGCGAAGGCCTTCAGGGGGCCCCTCCAGGGGCAAGTTTCAAAGCACTCCAAATTCCTCTCCACAAATGCTCTCATACTACTGTCATCAAAGAGAAAAATACAAAATTCTATAAATACCATCACGGATTAGCTGTTCCTAATTGCTACCTTGGGCAAACGCCATTTCGTTGACAAGTTGTTTGGGTTTAGATTAAGTTACGTTAGGCCAGGTTGAGTTAAATTATTTGATTTAACGAAATTACCTGTTGATGGAATTTGTATAGGTCTGATTATTTAAAAGAACTGCTTTATATTTACGTAATAATTTGTCGCATGCCGCGTTGTGCATTTGTTGAGAATTAAGATTAATTAAGGGATGGATTTATCAGAGCAAGATTAGAATCCAGAAAGAAAATGACAAGAATGGAAACAAAAAGTGTCTACAGTGTGTAACTAGCCTAAGTCCGATAATGGTAAGGTGGTTGGGTCGGGCAGGGAGCAACTCGAAATGCAGCCACCTCCACGTGGTGAGTTCTGGGTTATTTTGTCAATATAGTACATTCAATATTGACGAAATAAGCGAGGAGCTGCATGCATATTACAATAAGTCATCAAAAATAAACCAAGCATACGCAAAGTAAACTGCATTGGTGAACCTAAATTATTTAATTGCTCAAATATATAAACTTCTTAAATTACTAAAATATGATATAATGAATTGTTAATTGCATTACTTAATACATAATTAACAAATAAACTGTGGTGTAGGGCCGAAGTTGACCATAATAGCGTCATTATACTGTAAAATACGCTATTTATGTAAATTTTCCCGTATTTTGGAACGTTTGCGGAGGCAGAAGAAATTATCGCAGGACAAAAATATTTAAAACTAGTCTAAAATAAACCTTTAGGATGCTTTTCCTCGCTATTACAAGAAGGTAAGATGAAAATTGAAACTATAAGAAAATATTGAAAAAATGCTTATTTTGGCGCATTTTTTTGATTTTCAAAGCGCGTGGGGAGGCAGAAGATATTATTGCAGATCTCTGAGATTTGCACACTCACTTTTGACGTGGAAGAGCCACTTTTCCGCGCTATTACAAAACGAAAATCGGAAAAAAAAAGTGTAAAAACGCTCCGCCCTAATATGTATATCAGCAGAAAGTTGGTGTTCCAGAAATGGGTCTTCTGCACGAACGCTTCCAGCGTTTGGTTGCTGTTTTTGTTTGTCTCATGAAAGACCATGAAAGATCCCCACAGGAGGTTTTATTCTCGTGAAGGAAGGCGAATCTTTTTAAAAAAAATTTTTTTAATTTTTTAATTTTTTTTCCAAGGAGGTGGGGGCCCGCAAGCGGCCCTCAAGTGGCAAATGCCCTTCATTAAGGAGGGTGAGACCCATAAGTGGGTTAGGAACTTAAGGAAGGGGGAGGCTCCTTATAACGGAGGCGAAGGCCTTCAGGGGGCCCCTCCAGGGGCAAGTTTCAAAGCACTCCAAATTCCTCTCCACAAATGCTCTCATACTACTGTCATCAAAGAGAAAATACAAAATTCTATAAATACCATCACGGATTAGCTGTTCCTAATTGCTACCTTGGGCAAACGCCATTTCGTTGACAAGTGTTTGGGTTTAGATTAAGTTACGTTAGGCCAGGTTGAGTTAAATTATTTGATTTAACGAAATTACCTGTTGATGGAATTTGTATAGGTCTGATTATTTAAAAGAACTGCTTTATATTTACGTAATAATTTGTCGCATGCCGCGTTGTGCATTTGTTGAGAATTAAGATTAATTAAAAATAACACTGAGGAGTAAAGTTTCCTAAATATTTAAAGTACTGTAATTTAAAGTAATATTTAAAAGAAGCATTTACGTACACGTAAATCGACATTCATTTTTCGCCAGTCATTTAGGAGACACTTTTTTAAATGAAAATGAATTAGATTACTTCCATTCTTTAAAGTGAAAAAAAACTAAACTCAAAATTAGTGTGCAAGAAATAGATGCAACGATATAAAATCTATTTTTAAAACCCATTCCATTACTTTCTTCCCTGAAAAGTTTTTTATTATTTTATACCCCTCAAACACAATGCAACTTTTCATGCAGAACAATTTTATATTAATTATATGAACCACACCAGTTACAAATAAATATATTAATTAATATAATTAGTAAGGGTAATTCTAATTAATAGAACCAATTAAATTGTAACAAACGTTGATTCGCAAATCTCCTGACGAAGAATTTAAGGCAGCAGAAAATATATTTTTATGCTTTATTAAAAGGAATATCAAGCGGAAACGAAATATTAGAGCTTTGAAAAGAAATAGTGGTGTCTATATAAGTGACCCAAGAGAAATTAGGCCAACTCAGTGTTTATAGAGTCAACCTAAACTTCAAATGAAACTCGACGATCACTGCAAAAGCATCTTTGATGTATGTTACAAAATTAAGAATTAATTTAAAGGAGGATTCACTCTGTGACAGTAATTCCTCAGAAAGAAACCATTTAAATTATCTCAGTTGCGAGATAACCCCTCACCAGGACCCCACACGTAAAACGCATTTTCTAAAGAAATGCATACGCAATGGAACCATTATAATTATATTGTGTCTATTATTCTGCCGTATAAAGGAAGAAACGCGTAAGTCCACTGGGTGTAATTTGAGAAAATGCCTTTCAAAGTTCAGCGTTGAAAACATCAGCCATTCAATTTTTGCATTAATTTTACCAATGCATAATAATTGCACATTTCATCACAATTTTTTTTAGTACAAATCATTTTATCATTACGTATAAGCCTATTTATTGAGCGAATTTGATTTGCCGCTTTTGTGTTTTTTCCATTGGAAGAGATGTGATTTAGTGGAAATGAATTTACATTTTTCATTGATTTAACCAATATAAACTGGACTTGCGCGCGTCTTCCTTTGCATAGAGATGTAGAAATGGCTTACCGACACCATGATCTTAACTCAATTTTGACTAAATTGTGACTTACGCGTTTTTTCCTTTGGACGGCAGTATTGTAACGATCATTCTACGCAGACTTGAATTCACACGCTCGAAAAAAGTGCAAACGTCACTTCTGTTTTATAAACTGGAGCTATTCCAAGAATCTATCGACCAATAACATTCAAGCAGTGCCGTTAGAAAGGTTGGGGCGAGCACCCAGTCACCCCATCTGTGGCACCACACATCTATATTTATTTACTGTAAAAAAAATAATTTTGGCAAAAAAACAGAAAAAGAAACAAAAGTAAAAATATTTTCTTTAAATATACAGAGTGAACAAAAAATCCGGCTCTATGTGAAACATTTATTAATGCAGTACGAGTGCTACGGGTCGTGAAACCGTTTACGAGAGTCAATTCTCTCGCATCAACTACTACGTGTATTATTTAATATTCTAGTAGAAACGTTTCCTGATTTCTTTTTCTGGCTAAAGTCAGACGATTTCATTCAATCTCAGGGGGAGACCTCTATACAATAAAGAGGTAATAAATTTATCGGTAGATTAAGGCGTAATCTTGGGACCATTAAATTTTAAATGGTGCTGTCGTTCAGTTTCCTTTTACAAGACTTTCACGACTAAATTTTAATGTGGTACTATTAACCTTTAATTCTATTAAATGTTGATATATAAATACGTATATAATAATAATACACACCAAATGGAAAAGTAAAAACAAAAAAAGTCCAAGGTCTTTCGTGTATTTAAAACACTTCGTCAGGGAATGAAGGAAGGAGGCAAGAGGCAGAATATATGTATCTGTACAGCGCAGATGAAAGAGCTTCGAGGAATTTGTAAATGATTAACAAGTACTGATTAAAATTAAAGGTATTTTACATTCTATCCCACTCTCCTTTTGCTGAAATGTCCATTTTAGGAGATTTCAATGTTCACCACCACCTTTGGCTTTCCTCTCATTTCACTAACATCCCTCGTGAACTAACTTATAACTTTTCTATTTTGAATGACCTAGATAGAGCAGAAGGAAGGTTGCATAAAGTTTTAAAGTAATTTTCCATATTCTCTGTACAATTTAAAACTACAGGTATGAGAGTTCAATTTCACACACACACACAAAAGTATGCTCTTTACACTTTTTTCTTAAATTATTTAAATGCAGACATACTAACATCATGTTTACAGTGAACGTAGCAATATTTCTTGAAAGCAGGTATTAATAAAATGGCGTACATCTTTCTACAAAGAAAGTACTGTTAATGTTCTTGACATACAATTGTCTTTTTTTTTTTTTGGCCAAGTACAATGAAAACCTAATCTTTACTTTGTTATCTCGACCATACAATGAATTGCAAACTCTTACAAAACGAACTTGAGGTTTTTCTAAAATTTTCCTAATAGGAAATGGATTTCTTTTACCATATATCCAAAAGACCAATCATCAGTGTTTCAGTAACAAGTGTATATACACTATACAGTTATACACACTAAAACTAAAGCTATAAGCTATAACGTAAAGATTGTGTTAAACATTTTTCTCTCTGGAAAACAAAGCAAAGTATTTAAAGAATTAATTTTCTAATTACAAAATTTCATCTTGTTCAATCTGTTGGTTGGATAAGTTTTTCGTGTGAAAGAAAGCGTACCAGTATCCCTTTTGCTCATCATTTATTTACAGATATATACACAATGGCATTATCACTCTGCAACTCATCCTATATATATATATATATATATATATATATATATGCATCCTATATATGTTAGGGAAAACTACGCATACGGGTGAACTTGAAGTATTGATGAGCACAAAGCAATTGGTACGTGGTCATATACATTCCTCACAAGACCAACACATTGTTGAAAAGGTTCATCACAGTATATCGGTTTGAATTCCATCCTTGATTTCTAATTATTATTTTGAATACCATAAACAAACATAACTGTAATTTGTGTTAGTAATAATATTGTAAACATTGTACACATGCAAACTATGACGACCTCGTCACAATTTACATAAAAATTTGATTTAATGAAATTCACTTAGGGAAAACGTACATTTCAACACTGTCAAATGAATCATTCGTCGGAAGCGTGAGTGGTGAGTTCAGAGGGTAGTTGACTTGCTGGAAAATTGCTGGAAAGTTGCTGGAAAATTGCTGGAAAGTTTCCTTTATATTCCTGACGAGGATGAGGGCAAAAATTACGACAATGAAAAGGATGACAATTCCAATCAGAATGATGGGTGCGATTCCAAATATGTTCTCTCTCTCTCTCTCTCTCTCTCTCTCTCTCTCACTCAGAGGTGCTATCTAGTTAGGATCTCTATGTGTACATGGCGTAAATGAATTGTAAAGCTAGCTTATATATTCTTCTTTTTCCTGTAAGATTGCCTTGGCTACTTTTCCAGAGTCAAGGTATTTTCTTCAAACTTTTCTGTACCTGCCCCGGGCGTGGAGGGAGCAGAGGGTGGGGAGAGAACCTCATACTTTTCTATCCAGTTTTCTACTACTGTTAGAATAACTGAGGCGTCGTGAGAGGAAGTGTAGTTTTCGTCCCCCTGTGGTGCCTAGTGTAGTTTACGTTCCCCTACATTATCCTGTGTAGTTTGCGTTCCCCAACTTTGTCCGCGTATACCTAACCAAATAAAACGTTAAAACTAACGAAAATATTACGACTAACCTAACCAATCGTCAATTTACATATACAGGGTGTCCCGTAAGTCTGGACCCATAGGGAAAAATAATAAAATTACAAAATAGTCCAAAAATTTATTACATAATCTGTTCAAAGTGTCCGCCGTTGTGTCGCACACATAGTTGAAGACGCAATCTCCACTGCGACAGCACTTTCTGAATCACAGTCGCAGAAATTTCTTGACACGCCTCCACAATGCGTGCTTTAAGGTGGAAAATGTTCTGAAGTTTGACCTCGTACACTTTGGCTTTCAAGTGGCCCCACAAATAAAACTCCAGTGGAGTAAGATCATAATAAAAAAATAATAAAAATAATAATAAAAATAATAAAAAAATATATTATAAATAAATTTTTGGACTATTTTGTAATTTTATTATTTTTCCCTATGGGTCCAGACTTACGGGACACCCTGTATATCAGGTCATCCCATAAGTAATGTTTTTTACGATAGATTAAGTTTAAACTAGTCCTACTCGGTTTAAGCATAAATTTTCCGAAGGTTATATGACGCGTTCGGTGGAGAAGGGGCGAACGCAACATTTTCGAATTATGCCACAAAATGCAGTTAAAGTTTGTAAACTTTAAACCTTTGTATTTTTCCTGTTTATTGAAATGTTGTATGAATTTGAACACATATTTGAGTAAAATATTGTTGTGTAATATGTCGATATAATAAAACCCCATGAAATTTTACAATATTATTTATTGATAGCTTCTGATGTTAACTGGTGTAATCCATTATTTGGTCCTCTTCGTCGAATGTTGTATTACCTGCTTCAACTGTTTCGGTTTCTTCCAGTTCCTTTAACAATCTTGTATAATAGTTCACTGCAGTTGCAGGCATTAGGTCTGATAATTCTTTGAGATCTTTTATTTTTTTCTTAGTTATTGGCAGCAATTGGGAATACTTTGGTTGCAGTGTCTGCTGGGCTAGATTGAATAAACTGACACTGTAGGATTTTTTCCCTTTCTGCAGTCTGACGGGATGGCTATTATCTGGGGTTGTGCGGTATGCAGTAGATATTACGTAGCCTTCTTTGTGTTGAAAGTCAAATATTAACTTTCTTGCATCTGTAAATTTAGTAGTTGTTGATTTCCTAATGACAATGCACGTTTTTAGGACGTCAAAATCGAGAAAATCAGCCTGTTTCATTTCTACAACTAGGAAGCGCTGCGAAACGGCTGTAGTTATGGCCGTAAGATAATCTTTTTTGGTGTAAATAATATTGCTGTAATTATTTTTTATATTTTGTTCAATTTGGCCAAATTGAGCATCACAGGGCATTGTCGAGTGACCAGAAAGTAGATAGATGTGTTCAATGTGAAGCAATGATGCGGAGTGAATTTCTCTGAGATACATTAAAACCTAAATTTTACCGTGAAAGAGTGCAGACTAACATCTAATTTTTTGCATAGGTAAAGCAAAGGTTTTAAAGGATAATTATACGACAAAAAACTCATTTTTCGAATTTTGTGGCGTTCGCCCCTTCTCCACCGAACGCGTCATATCTAAGAAGAGATCTATCGTGTTTCGCTACATACTTTACAGACCTTGACCAGTGAAGACGTGTGTTTTGCTTTATGTGAACCCCTCATAAACATGGCGGTATCAGAAGAGCATATCAGGCATATAATGCTTTACGAGTTCAAAAAAGGGAATAGTGCTACTGAAGCAACGCGAAACATTCAGGACGTTTATGGCAACGATATTCTGCATGTGAGGAAATGTCAAAGATGGTTTCAAAAGTTTAGGAATGGTGACTGCTGTTTGACAGATGCAGCACGCTCTGGACGCCCTGCTGAGTTTGATGATGACCTGCTGTTAGCCGCACTTGAAGAAGACTGTTCAACAACTGTCGAAGAATTAGCCCAGAAACTCAATTCGTCCCCGTCCACCATCCAGCGACATTTGCAACAACTCGGGAAAGTGCCTAAGTTAGGAAAATGGGTGCCACATGAATTGTCGGTCGACAATCTGAGGGTGCGGGTAAACATTAGCACAGCTCTTCATTCCCGTGAACTCCAAGATCCGTTTTTGCACCGTTTAGTGACTGGTGATGAAAAGTGGATACTGTACCAGAATGTTGAGCGCCGTCGACAGTGGGTTTGTGCCGGAGAACCAGCGACACCACAGCCAAAACCAAATCTTCACCCTCGGAAGGTGTTGCTTAGTGTTTGGTGGGATAAAGGTGGTGTAATACACTTTGAAACCTTACCACACAACCAAACAATCACCGCTCAAGTCTACTGTCAACAACTAAAAAAATAACGAAAATATTACGACTAACCTAACCAATCGTCAATTTACATATATATCAGGTTATCCCATAAGTAATCCCATAAGTAATAATCGGCATTACCCACTCTAACAGCGGCATTCACACCTCACACGCGGCTATCTGTCGCAGCCAAAATAATATCCCAACATACACACAACAAGCTAACATTCTAGTTAATCACTACGCAAAGATAAGTCACTTAAACAGAGACAACAACCAGAAACATGCAGACAGACAAACAGCCAGACACAAGAAAACCTACAGACTCGACACAACCATTACACCCTTCAATACAGACCAGACCACCAAGATCATCAAAAACATTAAGAATTCGAAGGCTACTGGACCAAACAACATATCTAACATACACCTTAAACACTTGGGCCCACAAGGAATACTAGCTCTCACAAATATCAGCACATATTCATACCAACACTGTATTATTCCTGACATATGGAAACAAGGTAAAATTATTACACTACTCAAACCAAACAAAAATCCAACAGAACCAGCTTCCTATAGACCCATTACTTTACTATGCACACCTTCCAAAGTAACAGAAAGACTAATCTTACAAATCACCAACCCACACATTCCACTATCGCCTACTCAACATGGATTCAGACCTCACCACTCAACCACGACATTACTCACTAACCTCACGCAGCACATCATGGATGGCATCAACTCCAGACGACCAGCTCAACGTACACTATTAGCAACAATAGACATTAGTAAAGCATTTGATGCTATCCCACGCTTCCCTCTCATAAACAAAATACTCAACACAAACCTGCACAATAACACCAAAAGGTGGCTGAGCAACTATCTTTCAGGAAGATACATGTCACATTTAATGGCAAGTCATCCAAAAACAAGCTTTTTCCGAACGGGGTCCCTCAAGGCTCTGTTCTCTCACCAACACTCTTCAACTTATACATGCATGACATTCCAACACCCATAGATAACAAGCTTACCTTATCATCATATGCAGATGACATCACTCTAACATCCACCCACAACAACATCGACACCGCTACAAATAACCTACAAACATACATAAACAGTATACAAGACTGGCTCACACACAATAGACTCAAAGTAGCGCCCACAAAATCAATCATCACCTTGCTTACAAGCAACACAAAAGAACACCAGGTAATTCCACAGCTTACACTAAACAACATCAACATTCCACACAATCACAGGACCAAAATACTTGGGGTCACATACAACACATCATTATCTTTTGCAAACCACATTCACAGTTATGGACTATGCTAGCCCATGCTGGGCACCCATTATCTCAAACACACACATAAACACCTTACAGACAATACAAAACAACGCACTTCGTATCATTACAGGATGCACTCAAACAACACCAATAGAACACCTGCACACAGAAACAAAAATACTGAAAGTTAGGGAACATTTAGACATGAGGGGAACACAATTCATGGCAGCAGCGACAACTAACCCACAACACCCTTGCCACTACATGTACAATCACGCACCAACACCTCGCACCATTAAGGTAACACCAGAGAGACATTATAACCAAATACTCCATTCCATACCACGCCCCACAGACATCACACAGTACAGAAAACACATACACACACACCTAACCCACAAAGCACTGACACGACTCGGTCCGAATGCGGTCCTAGGTGCGAAGCCGCCACCCATTAACAGGTCAGAGATCAGCCTGAGCAGATCGGATCGAGTTAACTTAGCACGATTCCGATGTGGACATCACCCCAACTTACTAACATATAAACACAGACTAGACAACTCCATAGACGACACCTGCCACCTGTGCCAGGACACACCACAAACAATTGAACACATTATGACAGACTGTACCGCTCTAGCACAACAACGAACACAACACAACATCACTAGTGCGCTGAACCTCTGGTCCACTCCGAAGAGGGCGATCGGTTACCTGCGTGCCGCCGGCTTGCTCGATCAGGGTGGGCTGAGCGGCTAAACAACAACAACAACTGTCAACAACTGGATCGATTGAACACTGCACTAAAAGAAAAGAGACCTTCTTTGGTTAATCGGAAAGGAATCGTGTTCCACCACGACAACGCACGTCCTTATACCGCTCGGATCACTTTGCAAAAATTGAGGAGCTTGGGTGGGAAAAACTTCCACATCCTCCAGGCCTTGCGCCTTCAGATTAATTATCATCTCTTCAGGAGTCTGCAAAACTATCTTGACGAGAAACAGTATACTTCTTTAGATGACCTGCACACCAGTCTTTGTACGTTTTTTGCCTCAAAACCGCCTGAATTTTATAAACATGGTATTGAAAAGCTTGTAGGACGTTGGCAGAGTGTCATTGATTCCGATGGAAAATATATACTAGATTAAAAAGTTTCAGTCGAGTTTTTTTTTGTCCTTCAAATTGACATTACTTATGGGATGACCTGATATATATATATATATATATATATATATATTATATATATATATATATATATATATATATATATATAGTGCGTTCGAAAAGTCTCTCCGCAGTCAACCAACACTTTAAAAAAGTGTTTGACAACAAGTGTAGACGAGTTGCTGTGTGCCTGCAAAATGGTGGAAAACACTTTCAACACATGCTGTAAAATCAAAAGGTTATGTAATAAAATTACTAAATCATGGTTGAATGAAAACATTGTAGTTTTTCAATTTCCTATGCGTTTAACATAGCACTGCGGAGAGACTTTTAACGCAATGTGTGTGTGTGTATTATATATATATATATATATATATTGACGATTGGTTAGGTTAAGTCGTAATATTTTCGTTAGTTTTAACGTTTTATTTCATGGATTCATTTAAAAAATGTCTCCTAAAGATTCTAGTGTAGTTTGTGTCCCCTTTTGCGTCAGGAGGACGTAAACTACACTTGCTCCGCGTCACGAGTACGATGGGCGACTCGCCAAACTAGTTTTGAGATGTACGCGTTTAAACTTTGTGACTATTGTGTGGGAGGAGCACATAGCGCAAATACACGCTTTAAAAATAATTACATTTTGAGCGTACGAGGGAGGTATTTGGATATACCAAGTTGTCTGTAGATGGGAGGAGGGTTGAACTATTCATTCCCTTTCGTGGAACAATTGCAAATGTGGCGAGTTCGACCCTCGTACTCGCGACGTCTCAATTAAAAAATGTACTAATTTAATAACAGGACCTCTCCGCACCCCGAGTGGACCAAAAGGTCTTTGAGGCTTCCTCTTATCCTTGTAACTCTCTCTCTCTCTCTCTCTCTCTGTATATGTATGTGCATATAAGCTCTATAACCTTGGTTAACCTTGGTTTTGCTTCCGCCCGAATTGTTCATTCTGACGAAGGTCAAGCTTGTCACTCTACCTTAGACCTACAGTTTAACATGGAATCCGAAACACGCACCACTGGCAGCCCAGCGTCTTAACCACAAGGCTATCCAGGGTACCCATTTATCTACCAACCAAATTTTTATTGTGTGGAAGGATGAACAGCTGGGTGTTTGCTGCGCGCCGCCTACCGTCACCGGGTCTCGATCTCGGGGCCGATGGATTCGAAGTCATCGACGCTAACCACTACACCACCGAGACGCATATATATATATGATGCAAACCCACAAAAAGAAAAAGGATCACTTTAACATATTGCTTCCCAGTGTTAATCACTTTAACATATTGCTTCCCAAAAATAGACATTACACAACCAATTACAGTTACATTACAATAGTTTATAATATTTAGAGGGTACTTACGTATTAACGGGGGGCCACCACCTATTAATGATTGGTTAGGTTAAGTTGTAATATTTTCATTAGTTGAAAATTTCTAATACATCATATTTTTTAAATAGCAATATTTTTTAAAATATTTTTTCATACAATTTTCTGAAAAAAATTAATTTTTTTAGGCTTATTCATGATGAAAATTTGGGATCTACCAAAAAGTGAAGAATGTTGTTTCTAATGTGTAACATGTATTAATCATTGTAAATATTTGAAATATAAATCATTGTAAATATTTTAAAAAATATTGCTATTTAAAAAATATGATGTATTAGAAATTTTCAACTAACGAAAATATTACAACTTAACCTAACCAATCATCAATATGTGGCGGCCCCCCGTTAATACGTAAGTAGCTTTTAGAGATTAGCTAGTCGAGAAAATGTAAATTTATGGACAACTTAAGTTATTATGCTTTGCCATTTTTTGTGAATGTTAAATATTTGGATCACCTGAAGATCAGGGCCCCCAGCCTTCTTTAGTTAGCCTTATAAGGCTAACTAACGAAAATATCACGACCTAACCTAACCAATCTTTAGGTCAACTGTACGACCTTGACGATTGGTTAGGTTAGGTCGTGATATTTTCGTTAGTTAGCCTAGATTACCAACCGCTTTCTAACCAACCAACCTTTCTCTTTTTAACATATTGCTTCCCAGCGTTAATCACTTTAACATATTGCTTCCCAGGAGGGATCACTTTAACATATTGCTTCCCCAATGCTTTGGGAAGCAATATGTTAAAGTGATCCAAGAAAAAATAATTCTAAGTTCTTTCGTGCATTCAGTAATACACCTCTTCAGGAAATGATTCTCTGACGAGGTATATTGCTAAATCACGAAAGATCTTGGAATGATTTTATTTTTTTCCTTTGTGAGTTTGCATCATTCATTCATTTAAAGTGTTTAAGTGTGAAATTCATTCCATATATATATATATATATATATATAAAACACCCCGCAAGGGGGTTCTAAGCTCGTGCTCTTGAGTGCTCTTTGTGTTTGTTTGTACGTGCTTGTTCCTGGAGGTTTCACGTGCACCCTCCCGGCCCTAGCACTCAAGGATGATGGGGCTCGACCCTGCAGTCCTTGTCATCCTTGGTCTTTTTACACTTCGACTGTCCCCTCCACCCTTTCTTTTTCCTCTGTCTTTCCTCTCACTTTTTCTTTGTTTTTCCGCCGAGATATGCCCTTTTAAATAGAGGCGAATCGGTTTTTCCCGAACTTAAAAAAAAAAAAATATATATAAAACATTAAATAAATAAGCAAGTACAGTATGTCTTAAATTCCGTTCTCCTGTCGCAAAGTTGAAGAAAATGGATACAGCTTTTTTTTATAGGCATACCATGATATTTATAGATTTGAAACAACATATTGTAGATTTCTGGTTCTGTGTGTGTGTGTGTGTGTGTGTGTAATTTTGATGTCGTAGTAACGATACAGGTTTGTACACGTGCTTATAAAATGTTATTTATCCTCGTGTACACACTCGTGTGTATATATATATATATATATATATATATATATATATATAATGATGTGTATTTCAGCGTTTTTAGGATTGACTTAAATGATTTATTACCTTCAATCGCACAAACTAATCCTCTTTTTAAAGGTTGATTTTTACCTGACAAGTTTTTCATCGGGTGATGGTGGACGGTTTTGAAGACCTTTTATATACACGCATGTACCTGTGTGTGTGTGTGTGTGTGTGTGTGTGTGTGTGAGAGAGAGAGAGAGAGAGAGAGAGAGAGAGAGAGAGAGAGTGATGAAACACCTGTGTTTTAAAACAGTTCAAGCATAAAGGGAATTAGGCTTTAAAAAGAAGCTTAACCTGTGTACACTTCAACTTATTTAGAAGTATAAACCATAAAAAGCTGTTTAAAGCTGATCATCATTAGCCGCTGAGATATGTGTCAAGTAAAAATTAAAATTGTTGAAGAAAGAAAATATCTTCAACCTAAAAACCAATTACTTTAAATATTGGTATTCAATTTATAAAACTAAAATAAAATTATTTTATCATTTTACTGAGTAATAAAATGTTTCAACATCATTTTAGCTATGGTGTATGAGTAACAAATTCTGATGCTGTATTTTGTGGAGTGAGGTAAGGAAAAGCATTTAAACAAATTTGAAATGTAAAAATATGAAAATTGAAAGTTTTACATTAGAGTAGTAAAGTGTATGAAGGGAATTCATTTTTTAAAATATAGGCAAAGAATCTGCATCGGTATCGGTATCGGCAGTTTTTCAGAGAATCGGAATCGGTACATCACTAGTTTTCACACTTGAGAAAAATTGTAAAGAATAATACAAAAATGTACTTATTAGTCCGGGGAAGTTTGAGGTATTGAGGTAACCTTGCACTAAAGGTCTCACAATGGGTTTTTCTTGATTTTGTATCTTCAGACCATGTACAATCAGAAACTCGAGGGTGTCAAGCTGGTGTCCTTGAGTGTTTTGCAGAAATGGTTAGTTTCTTTTTTCCTTTTTACAGGAAGGAGGGGCCAGGGGCAAATTCCCGCAAAAGTGGCCCCCCCCCTCCGCCTCTTAGTGGAAGAAGAGACCCAAAATCAAGGCTGGGGGTTTTCGACATGTCTAGACACTGTGCGTTTCTAAAATGGAATGTCATAGACACGAGGAAAGATTGAGTAAGGAAGATTGTTCCAGAGTTGACCGGTTCAGAAGATGAAAGATTGAAAATACCGATTAATCCTTGAGTCAGAGAGTTGGACAGAAAAGGAATGCGAAAGTATAGAAACTGGTACTGCATGCTCTCCTGAAAGGAGGAGGCATGCAGTTAGAGAATTCAGAAGAGCACTGTCCGTTACAATAGCGATAGTAAAGAGAGAGTGAGGCAACATTGCGGCGAAGAGAGAGAGTGAAGGCAATCAGTAAGAGGAGGGGAATTGATGAGACGAAAAACCTTTGATTCCTTCCGGTCAAGTAGGGTTGTGTGGGTTGAGCCACCCGACATATGAGAAGCATACTCCATACAGGGGCGGACAAGATCCCTGTACAGAGATACCAATTGTTTTAGAAAGAGAGTATATGTAATCTTTCCAGGAAAGATCACGAGAAGAGGAAGAGGAAGAGGAAGAGAAGAGGAAGGATTGAGTTGTGTGTTGTTGAAGGTAAGGGGATAGTCGTGTGGAAGATTGTGACGAGTAGACAGATGGAGGAACTGAGTTTTTGAGGCATTGAAAGCCACAATGTTTTCTCCGCCCGAATCAGAGATAGCAGAAAGATGTAGAGGTTAGGTGTTCCATAGCCGTCCTACGCGAATCATGGAGTAACTGTTGTGAGGAACGCTTTGTAAAGCGCGTGGAGAAGTGAAGAGTGGAATCATCGGTATAGGAGTGATTAGGATAGGAAGTGCTAATTAACAGATCATTAATAAATAAAAAGAAAAGAGTGGGGTGACAGGACAGAACCCTGAGGAACACCACTGTAGCTTTAGGAGAAGAACAGTGGCCATCTACAACCGCAGCTGTAGATCGGCCAGAAATGAAATTATAGATGAAGGCACATATAGAAGGACAGAAACCGAAGGAGGGCAGTTTCAAAATTAAAGATTTGTACCAGACTCTTTCAAAAGCTTTTGGTATGTAAGCGCAACAGCAAAAGTTTCACCGAAATGCCGAAAGGAGAATGACCAAGATCAGAGAGATATGCAAGATGATCACCAGTAGAGCGTCCCTTGTGGAACCCATACTGACGATCTGAAAGATTGTGAGAAGAGAGGTGAGAAATACGAAATTTAGAAATACGAAATGAGAAATACAAAATACAAATACGAAATTATATTCTTATGCCAAGGTCAGACAAAAAATATGCTAATTTAAACTTAGTTTATTGTTAAACTATTTTATCAGTGTTGTGCGATATTATGTACATTAAAACGGCCTCATCAACCTTAAATGCTACTTAAATAATTATGTATACCTAAACAAAGACAATAAATCATCCATAATAATACAAATACAGTATGCTGTGTATGACAATGTTTTTCAATGTCTTAATCCAATGAACTTAATGAGGCTAGTTCTTTATGACTGTATTTTCATCTTCCTCATCAGGTACGTCTTTCACCACAATTTTAGTCTGTTCATTACAACAGCCAAATCCACCTTCACAATAACGAAAGATTGTGCATGGCAACATTGAAAATGAACATGAGCACCTTAATGAAGTGCAGTTTTCGCAAGTGCGCTTGATAAATTTAATATACAATCAGATGCGGCTGCTGTGTAATGCGGTAGCATCACAGGTTGCAAAGTTTTGCTCACTGTCTCTCGCGTCCATCCATACACAGTAGGGTCTATGGCAGTCGGATTAGTTTCTGTAGCATCTTTTCAAATGCAGGCTTGCAAGTACACTCTCATTGCACTAAGTTGAAATGCCTCATTAGTAGGAGGCGGCGACATGAGCTTTGGAGCGGAGACAATGTTTGCCCTTACTGTTTTCACTTTCCACATCTTTTGGCGCAAATCAGACATTGTTGTGGCTTCAGCATGTCCATAACAAGCAACTATGAATGTAATACACTCTCAGACGCTTGGCTGTCAATATATTTCCTGTCGTTGGATGTGGCTTCCATCGTTATAGGGCACGTGAGTTGTCTTTGCTAATAAAAGTGGACTAACAGTACAAACACATCAGTATCATCCGAAATAACATTGATATTAGCGTTCATAGCCCTCGCTTCCACACTGAACAACATCTGGTGGATGATGATCAAATCAGCCTCCTCTTGAGTGTCTCTCATTTCTTCTCAGTGGATCATTATACCTTGGTTGATTTATACAGGGACCGGATCGCTTCTGTCACCACCAGTTTGTGGTGGGTCGTCCTTAACTGCGCTCTCTCTTCATGTAGTCTCAACGATCAGATCGATCAGCTGTACTTTGTTATAAGTCAAAGTTAATACAACTTTCTCTGGTGGAAGTAGCAATAAGCATGAAAGCTGATGTCGTCTGCTTTCTTCTTTCCCTCTTGCTGTACGAGTGACACCTTTGATATTGTAGTCCAGTGGTCGGCGAACTTTTTTGGGTATTACCCCAAAATATATTTGAGGACGTAATCAGGACGTAAATTCGTAATATTCTAAAATTTAGAATAACGCCACATTTATGTAACAAAATAAAATAAAAATATACGAAAAAAATATCAGCACAAAGTGTCTCTCATACCGCACGCATTACCCCCAAAAGTTTTAAATTTACCCCATTTGGGTAATTTACCCCTGTTCCCCGACCACTGCTGTAGTCTATATATCTGTCAAAAACTAAGTAAACATCAGACTCCTTCATCTTACTTGCCACGTATAGGACAAAACTGTCGACAAAGTTTTGCACTGTCCCTTGTGTTGACTAGTGAACCACCCATAACATGGCTAATCCGTCGACTATCGCACTTGTAGCTTGAGGTATACATCTTGCCATCACTTCAACTTTTAGCATGTTCCCGAGCATAGGCTCAGGGGCCCGATTTTGTTCGTGGGGGCAAGCAAGTTTTGCTCGAAAAAGGTAAGCGAAACCAAAAATCGAATTTTAAGTCATATTTTTATTAAACACTATTTGTAGGTATACACAACCGTCCACATGCTGAACATCAAACAAGTTACAACAAAGTTGTAACAGGTTATATCAAATGGGGTACTTAAATACTGCCGTTCTGCGACAGGTTTTCCTTTCTATAATTAAATATTGCATGGTTCAAGATCTGAAGACATAAATTTCGGGCAGAGATATCTTATACGAAAATTGTAAAAAGTTTCGGGTGAAATCGTGGTGATTGAAAATATGTGTACTGGGCTTTTGTCCGAGTTTTCGGGTTTAATTGCCCCCAAAATTCAGTCGGGCTGAATTTGAGGGGTCGATTGACTCTCCTGACCCCCCGCCTCCTACGCCTATGTTCCTGAGTGTTGATTTATTCGTTGCTAATCTCATCTCACCAGTGTTGGTAAACAATGAGGTGGGCATCGGTGATAACGCGTACTTCAGAACAGACATGGGATTGATTAATAAATTATTAATCATAATCAAATAATCATGATCTATGATGGTGATTATGCAATCATAATCAAATAATCATGATCTATGATGGTGATTATGCAATCATAATCAATTTATAATCAAAATTTTAGAAAATATTATAATCATAATCAAATCATAATCAAAATTATGAATGTTATAATCAATGATTATTCAATGATTAAAGTGTATTATGTGAAATGTAATAAACATATCAATCGTTCATTGTAATTTCACCATGTGATAATGATGGAAGAATAATTTTACGTAAGATGTTTGTTTTCTTTTGTGACTTTTTGAGTGTAAAATATAGTACATATACTAGAATACTGCTGTATACACTGTACATTTATTCATTAACATATTCTGCTTGTATGCTATTACTTGTGATTCCATATTTAAATACACATAATCAATATCTGACATGGTAATCATAATTTAATCATATTTAACTGTGGCAAACAAATTCAAATTTTAATCAACATTTTTAAGCCATGTAATCATAATCTAATCATAATAAAAAAATTTAATCATAATCAAATCATAATCATAAATTTTTCGAGCTCACTAATCATAATCAATTCATAATCAACATTTTTGCAAATCCACTAATCATAATCAAATCATAATCAAATTTTGTAATCAGCCCCATGTCTGCTTCAGAACCTCGTCAAGACCCATGTCTCTGCCAGAACCCTGCAGGTCGATTATTCACAGATAAATCAGATTGCTGTCGTGTACCTTTGCTGAGCCTAATTGAGTGTGTTTCTTCGCGACTGCCATAGTGTGCACCTGTTTAGGAAGAGTATTGTGGAAACCTTCAGGCCACGTGCTTTTCATACCGCTTCATCATCTGACCTATTGACACAGCTTCATGTACATTCACGTCAGCATCAGTAGCTGTTCTACCACTCACAATCTGGATGATGTTGCCATTTGGGTGAGTGGACGGATCAAGTGGATTAACTGATTCTTGCAGGTTTTATTTGATTTTCGCTCTGTTTCTAGCATCTGCAGTCATCCGAGCTTTCATTTCTTCTTTGTGTAGATGTGGATCAAATTTCTCCTCAGAGGACATATACGAGAGGTCTTTTGCCAGGACAACAAATGTGAAGGCTCAGAGACCAAGTATTCAGGGTGTTTGGTTTTAGTGTGATACTAATAATGCCGCTGGGTCCCTTTGCCTATCTCATGAATGCTGTTTCGATCATTATGCCAGTCCACATGCCATTCCAATTACCTGGGATATGACGAGTAACATGATTTCCTTTCATGAACCTTTCGAGGGTGTCTTATGACATCGATGACACTGAACGACAAGCAGCAAAGAAGTAGAATAACATAAGTTCCACAACATGCAGGTGAAGTGCCTAGACTGCTTCCTTCTCAGCTCAACAAAACAACAACATCAGTAAAACTGGTTTGATCAACCTACTTACCCAGAGTCGTGTGGTTCTGCTTTGGCTCACTCTGCTTTGTAAAACGGACATTAGATCATTTGGATTGTCAATCTCCTGCATCATACCACGAAGAGAGGTATTTTTGTGCATTTTTCTCTCAACTAATTGCCCAACTAAGTGCTTGGAGTTCTGTGGAAACCGTTTACCTGTCAGCATGTGAGCAACCCCTCCAAAAGCACACCCTTTGCTTTGTCCGGAGGTACAGTATAGGGCGCGTCCCTTTGTGGCCAATGTGGGAATGCATCTTCCTTCTCTGTAAGGGCGCTCTCTGCCTTCGTGGACCATTCGGACCCGTCTGGAGACCCGCCTGATCTGCTCATGTTTCTTTCTTTCTTTCTCCTTCTTTCCCCTACTCCTTCTGGCTTTTTTCCCCTCATATTTGGCTTTGTTTTGGACCTTGACTTGACGTTTTCCTTGGACCTCGGGTGAGGGAGGTGGTTGTCCTTCACCTTTGTTGTCCTTAAACCAAACCCAAGCACTGTCCCTACCACGTCTCACCGCGCGTTGGAGGAGAGTGGCCGCCTTTCAGGCACGGGGACTGGGTAAGGGTGTATCTCCCCTGCGTGATATCTATTGTGGGACCGAGTGTGCCCACGCTTCGTCTTTCCCTTGTTGGAGTCGGTGGTAGCTGGATGCGCGCGGGGAATGAAGCTTCCTTTTTGGTTGCTATAGCTTCTTCTACTCCTCGGCTTACGACCCCTGCTTCTAATTCTTGGACTACTCCTTCTCTTAGCACTCGGGTGGTGGGCAACCAGGCCCTCGAGTCCTCTACCACTGGAAGACCGCATCTTCATGGGGTCGAACCCCCTCGGGCTGCGGAACACTCGTGTCCTCCTCGTTCAAAGACTTCTCGCACGTCTTATTCCCGCAAGTCCTTTAACCCCTTCGTCAGCGGAACTATCGGCTATTCTTTTGGCTCTTCGGTTTCTTTCTCAGCTCCCCTCTACATCATTTATTATTTATGTTGACTCCCGTAACGGTCTTGAGGCCCTGTCTTCTCTTGTTTCTCCTCACCCACTGGTGCAACAGATCTGGGAGTAGCTGGTCCTTCTTTCATCACGCCCTGAGGTAATCGCCTTTTGTTGGGTACCTTCCCACGTTGGTGTTCCGGGCAACGAGCAACGACGCGCGGACGCCGCGGCGAGGAAGGTGTCCTCCCTACCTCTCGACCCTAACACGCCTCTCCCCGGCGTCGGACTTTACGAGGATTTTCCGGGAAGTACTCCTTCGGCGGTGGCAGCACCAGTGGGAGGATGTGTCCGGGAATTCCTTCAGGGCGTTGAAGCCCACGATTCGACGGTGGCCTTCCTCCTGTCAGCGTGACCGACGGTTAGAGATTGCTCTGATACGCCTACGCATCGGTCATACTCGTTTCATGCATGGGCATCTTATGACGGAAGACGTTGCCCCTTCCTGCCCATGCGGCATTCCTCTCTCTGTTTCACATTTGCTTTTGGTTTGTCCTGCCTTTGCTGTTGCTCGCTCCCAGTTCCTCCCTTTTTTGCCCTTCAGGCTCCACTCTTACTCTTACTCTATTGTTGGGTGACTCCATGCCTGTATCAAAGGACACGCTTTTCTCTTTTCTCCGTCAAACTGGCCTTCTACTCTCTATATAATATGACGTGGGTGTAATTTCTTCCTCCCTTTGCTGTTCATAGTGTCTTTACTTTTCTCTCTCACGACTTTTCTTCAACTGTTACTCCTTCAAAGTCCTCCTTACCCCCATCTCCTTGTGCTCTCTTTACTTTAGTTTCGGCGAGATATGACCTTAGCAGTTGAATTAGTGGGGGGGGGGGGGGTAATCCTAAATTTTGCTCGGGACAAGCGTAAAATTTGGAGACACCATTCCTCAGCACGATTTTATATTTAAATTTTTTTCGAAACCTTTTACCCCCCGTGTACACCCCTCCTTGAAGGCATACATATGTGTATTTTCTGTTTTTCTGCTATATAATCGATATTTATTGCCAGATGTGCTTTGTAATATGTCCTTTATAGAGTTTTCCGGGTCGCAGAACACAAATACGCATTAGTAATGGAACTTTGAAAAATCATTATGACGGAAATCCAAAGTGGCGGTCAAAATCACAAATTTTTGGGAATTTGAAAGTGAAATGTGGATGGAAAAATACTACAAACATCCATTATACTATATTTAATTGGGGGTTTGCGACAACACTGAACAGAATTATGCAGTTGACAAGGTATTTGTGAGAACTAATACGGTTAAATCATGAATTTTCAACCCATCTGAGACCACCAAGGCCAATAAGGAAAGTGCTAAGTGCACAAAGACCGATTTCAAGATGATTTTCATACATTCTATATTTGTATAAAGATCATAGTATATTACCATACACGCATATTGTTCATTTCAGTAATGTGTCTACTGCATGGTTAAACTCACTGATTGTGACCTGAGCGTTACAGCTGACATTGCTGAGATAAAGCTTCAAATTAGTGGTATACGTTGAGAGGCAATTTTCTGTAGTCCCTTCATTAGACGAAATATATCACTAGTCTTTGGCACAGAAAGAGCGGTATCTCGTGCATATCTACTTCGAGATAAAGACGGTTCAGCTTCTGCAAATCGTCCACATTTGATTCTTCGAGATAATTATCCACTTGCTCACTAGCCGTGAATGGCCCTCCTAGTCTTTTTAATTTTTCTAGGTCTCTATTTTCCGGCGGTCTACAGCGACATCGCAATCCCTTTAGTCTGTAATTGTTCTTGTCGTACGCTCCACTCTCTCATTATTTCCGGAATTTTTGCAGTTCCAATTTTCCTATAGTCTTTGAAAAACCCTGTTGGTTGTTTTTGCCGACGCGCACGCGAGTTGCTTGGCGCCTCTTCTGCCGAGTTCAAAGTTGATGAGCCCTACACTGCGCTCAGAGTCCAAGTTGTGAATTGGCGCCTTGTCCAGTTTTTCACAGTCCATTTTTGAGAGAGTATGTTCCGCTGATTCGTCAAATTCTCCGAATCCAAAGATATCTCCCTTTTGTTTCTGAAATCCTTCAGCAAGCTTTGGCAATATCATACCCAAAACCTTTGTGACTCCAGTACTCATTTGGAGAGCTGTAGCTTTGATAGCATTGCAAATATCATCGTCATATCGTGTTTGTCGGAATCTTTCAACAGACACAAACTCAAATGCCGGCGTATCCACTTCCAACAGTTTAACCGAATCAGTAGAAACGAGGTCTTGGTATAACTGTTGGAATGCTGGAATTAGCTTTGAATAATTTGTACTGGTCGATATCGTCAGTGAAAGAAACGGCTCCACTAAATGAAGTCCAATGAGAGCTCCAGCAGTGTACACAACTCTCAAGAAGTCCAGATCCAGGAAGCATCGTACGATGCAGGCCAATTGGTTCGTCACATGCTCAAATTTTCCGAGAAATGTTCCCACATCGTCAATGTGATATAAGGTTATGGCACATGTCAACGTCAATCTGTTGAAACGTTCATCTTTTAGACTGACAGATTTGTTTCGCTTCGGCGCGATATGAGCGTCGAAATCGTTGGCTTTGTTTCACGGTTTGTGGTCAAAGTCATGATTTATCAATCTGGTTATACAGTCCAGCGCTTGTTCGGTCACACTCGAGGATGAAGTTGTGGCATTGACGAGAAAGCTGGAATAGATTTTATCTCGCCCAATGGCATTTTCTATTTCAGTCCATTGTTTAGTGATCACTCGATTGAACATGAGAGTTGGGTGGACATTGCAAAACAAATGATCCGGGGCATGTTCTGATTCTAGCTTCTCGGCCACCATTTGTTCGACAGAGAGATTATGGGATGTCTGATCAGTGATCACAAAGTCTATCTTTTCAAACAGTTCCTTCGAACTAACTCCGCTCGCTGCTTCCAGTATGTTCAACATGGCAACTTTCAAATCCGCCAATTTCTCTCTACTTTCCGTAGCAATCGGAAATGTCGGGAGAGGTTTGTATTTTCCATTTACCGTCATTCCCTGCACCGAGAAAGAACTACTCCCTGTTTTTTCGAACCATCAACAGAATAGGAAACTACCGACTTTTGATCTGATTGAATGATCTCTTTCGGAATTTCATGCAATGCTAGCGCTTCAATGCTCTTTCCGGCTTGTCGAATATTGCTAGACTGTGGTAGAGTGTCTAGGTCTACTAAGTCTGGCGATTCATCATGAAATTTCCATTTCCGACCAAATAGTTTATTGCCAACAATCACTACGGTTCCCGCAGCTTGACTATCTGACATGTGATGAGAACTTTTGAGCTGGTCCATTGCTTCGTAAACCTCGGGCCTTACTTTTCTGACACTTTCTCTTATGTGCTGGTACTTTGGCGGCAACTCATCCTTTTCAATTTTTTTTTTGTCTAGGGGACAGTTTACGACGCTTCCGACCCGTAGACGTGGAAGGCTCATCTGATTCTGATGTGCTAATTTGGAAGTCACTATGATTCGGATCATCCTCAGATAGTTCACTGAAGCCATTTCTTTATTCCTCGCTCTTTCCATCTCTGTTTCCTCTCTCATTCGCTCCAAATTCTGCAGATCTCTCTTCCTGCGTTCCATGGTCTTATTCCATTTTCTGTCGACAAAACTCTTGCAAAACATTTTTCTATCATGTCTTTGGTCTTCCAGAAAGTCCCATTCTTCTCGAGTCATTTTCACACCATAAAAATTTTCTAAGCGTTTCCTTACTTCATCGCCCGCGCAGAAGATATTAAAAAGTTCTTTCGCTTTTTCGTTGAAATCTTCGACTTTTTTATAATAGTTGTCGTTTCAGCGGTTTTTTCCGGTCGAAGTAAGTACAACATATTTTCCAAAGTGTCCTTTTTCGTTGGAAGCAAGCCATTTGAAAAGTCAGCAGTTTCTATGTAGGTTGTTGAACCCAAGGTCTTCTGGGTGGACGAGCGTGTACTTGGCGTCCAAACGTAACTCATTGTTCACTCAGGTGTGAAGTCTGAAAATAGAAAAAAAAAACAAGTTGCATCAGACTGGAAAACCTTGCGGCATGAAATGGGAGTCTTAGGAAGTAAATAAAGGCACATACCAGTGATGTAGTCGAGACCACCAAGTCCGAGACTGAGACCGAGACCGAGACCTGATCCTGTGAGACCAAGATCGAGACCGAGATCAAAGGTTCGAGATCGAGATCTACCTTCCGCGATCGAGACCCTTAAAATTCGAGACCGAGATCGAGATCGAGACCAAGCTCATGCCCTTTCAATTTGTTTTACACTACTATGAAAATTAGACTATGTTAAGTATATTAAGTATGTTAAGTATATCATTGATGACGTCATTTTTTAACATTTACAATTGGCAATTGCGATTTGTTGTACGAATCGGTACGTTGTAAATATAAGTGAAGTGAAGGGTTGTCGAGTTATTCTATGCTTTATTGAATTTGTCGGTACTGTTTTCTTTATGCTGTATTTCTTGCATTATTTTTATGTGAAGCATTTTATTTTTTCAAATACATATTGGATGGGAGGATAATCGTTTTTATCACGCCACAGAGGTTGACACGCCGTTTGGCAACACTAAGTGGCCTTATAATATATACTTATATATATAATATATATAATTCTCTATTTAGTGTTTCCATTTTCAATAAAATTAATCTGACGGGGGCGGGGGAGGGCAATTTTTTTTGTAGCGCTAACCTAAAAAATCCAGATACCCCCCCCCCCCCCCCCCCCCCCCCCGCAAGACAAACGTGGCAACTCAAAACAGGGTGACTGATTAGTGAATACCTAGAGTCTCTTACTTTTACAAACTTTCATAAACATTCTGAATTGTGTCTGTTCAACTAAGCCACCATCATGAGTATGCCAATAACATGTATTTTTCATTACGGTCTCGAGGTCTCGAAAGGTCTCGGGGAGAAAAACCGAGACCGTGTCTGTCGAGACCGAGATCGAGACCGAGATCTAAATAGCGGAGACCGAGATCGAGATCGAGATCTGCAAATTGGGTCTCGAGATCGGTCTCGAGACCGAGACCGATCTCGAGACTACATCACTGGCACATACAACAGTGTAATGAAAGCACAGTGAAGCAAAATAATATTTTCGGTCCCTGAAACCAGCATTAGTTGTGGTGTTTGGATGTTGGTCCACTAGGTATCACTTATGTGCTGATGCTAATCAGGCTGACAACTGGACAGTGTGGTATGAAAGGTGATCGTGTCTGTGTTGTATGTGTGCGTTAATACATTCTTTAGTATATATCATAACATTAGGGATGCTGTCATCCATGACAATTTGATGAAAAATGGAGATTTTTGGCCGCCATATTAGATTTTCAAAATTCTGAGTACAGATTCGTGTTCTCCGACCCCGTAAACCCTATAAAGGACATATTGCAAAGCAAATCTGGCAATACATATGGATTATACTGTATAGCAGAAAAATACAATACTACACATATGTATACTTTTAGATGGTATGTACATGGGGGTCAGAGGGATCAAAAATGAAAAATCGTTTTTGACCCGAGTTTCACTATTGGTGGTCCATATTTTGAGGGGGGTTCTCACTTAGGAATTCCAAAAAATTCAAAATAACAACCCCCCTAGTTGAAGAGCCGGTGAAGCACTGCTATTCATTCATGCATTCATTCCAAAAGCACATTCCATGACATCTGACAGTCCACCATCTGCCATCAGCGTTCCAACACACCCAATGAAGTTCATTCGGAAGTGCATGCCTCCCAAGCATAGAATTAAATTGTTGAATCGCTCTGGGTATGCCCATGTAATGTTCATTGCTACTTTGTAAAGTTACTGGCTGGTTCTACTACTACCCATCCGAGATGTTCTGGCACTCGGCCTGACTTACTTTTCATAAACTTTTGCAACATTCGTGGCCTTTCCTCAAATTTTCAATCTGTTGAACACCACCTCTCCTCCTCTAAACCTCACCTTCTCTTCCTAATTGAAACTCAGGTGTCTGGGACGACTGACAGCAACCCCCTAACCCCCTTTTCTGTACCCTCCTCTTACTTATACTCAATTTCAAAGGTACATGTTGCGTATACGTCTACTCAACCGGTCAACTTTGGAACAATCTTCTTCAATTTAACTTTCCTCCTGTCTATGACCTCCCATCTTTCAAACGCAGACTGTCTAGGCATCTCGAAAACCGTGGACCTTGATTTTGGCTCTCTTCTTCTTCTATGGGAGAGGCGCGTTTGCGGGCATTTGCCCTTGGCCCCTCCTTCCTGCATAAAAAAAGTTACCGAACTTGCTCTCGTATTCCCGAACTTGAATCCTCCAAATTCTATACCCTCTGGCTACGGCTTACATGCCAATCTCAAACTAAATAATCTGTGCTGTTTACCTTTCTCCTAATTCTACTGACTATCCAAAACTCTTTGACTACCTCACTTCTAAAGCGAAATGCATTCTACTTAGGCTGACCATATTTCCTTGAGACAAAAACGGGACATTGGGATGGCAAAAAAGGGACGGGGGTTATGTAATATTCTGTATTCATGAAAAAGTAAGTACATAAACATATTGAGCTTACAATTATTCTTCAGTGACAGAACCCATACAGAACCCATAAAAAAAACGGTACTGTCCCGTTCAAAACGGTACGTATGGTCAGCCTAATTCTACTTCACTCTCTTTTGCTGAAATCTCCATTTTAGTTGATTTCAATGTTCACCACCACCTTTGACTTTCCTCCCACTTCACTGACATCCCTGGTGAACTAACTTACAGCTTTTCTAGCTTGAATGACGTGGAACAGATTGTACAGCATCCTACTCGTATCTCCGATCGCCTTGAAAATAGGCCCAACATTCTGGATTTATTTCTCACCTCTCATCCTTCTCCTTACTCTGTCAAACTTTTTTTTTCCGTTGGACTACTTCAACCACAATCTTACATCAATTTCCTGTCCTATTGCTCCAATTCGGCCTTTGGATCCTCCCAAGAGGAGACGCCTTTGGTACCTTGGCGCCGTAGATGGGAGACCATCAGGCAATACTTCTCTGTTTTCCCATGGAATGATTACTGTTTCCGTAGCCGGGGCCCTTCAGAGTGTGCTGAGAGCATCACGGATGTGATTCTCTCGGGCATGGATGCGTAAATTCCATATTTTATTCCTACTACTAATACAAAAAAAATCATTCGTTTAACTTTGCTTGTTGTAATGCTATCCGCAAAAGAGAGCAGGCTTCCAGAAGGTACTGTCGCCCTCCAACTCTTGACTCTCACTTAGCTTATATTTCTGCCCGGAACTACCTCTTCTTTCCCTACTCTTTCCAACTCCGACGGCTCAGTTGCCGTCTCTTCTCCTGAAAAGCTGAACTTTTCGCGCAAACGTTCGCTTCCAAATCAACCCTGAACGATTCCGGGGCTGTTCCTCCACCTCCTTCTCCCTCCAACTTAATTATGTCTGAAATTAGAATCTCTTTCAAAGATGTTCTTTCTGCACTATCTGGGCTCAACTCTAGGAAGGTGTACGGTCTTGATGGTGTTCCTCCTGTTGTTCTCAAGAACTGTGTTTCTGTGCTGACACCCTGCTTGAGTAAACTCTTTCGTCTTTGTCTTTCAGCTTGTACTTTTCCTTCCTGCTGGAAGTTTGCTTTCATTCAACGTGTCCCAAAGAAGGGTGACCGCTCTCAGCCCTCCAACTATCGTCCAATTGCTTTGATTTCTTGCCTTTCAAAAGTGTTTTAATCTGCCCTTAACAGGAAGATTATTAGACACCTTTCTTCTCAATTTTCTTTCAGATCGTCAATATGGGTTCCGCAAGGGACGCTCTACTGGCGATTTTCTTACATATCTCTATGACTCTTGGTCATCCTCCTTTCGGGAGAGATTTCGGTGAAACGTTTGCTATTGCGCTAGATATATCGAAAGCTTTTGATAGAGTCTGACACAAATCTTTAATTTCGAAACTGCCCTCCTTCGGTTTATATCCTTCTATATGTGTCTTCATCTCTAAAGTCCCTTCTGGCCGATCTATAGCTGCGGTTGTAGATGGCCACTGTTCTTCTCCTAAAGCTATTAACAGTGATGTTCTTCAGGGTTCTGTCCTGTCACCTACTCTTTTCTTTTTTTTATTAATGATCTTTCAATTCGCATTTCCTGTCCTAATCACTCCCATGCTGATGACTCCACTCTTCACTTCTCCACCCACTTCACAAAGCGTTCCTCACAACAGTCACTCCATGATTCGCGTAGGACGGCTATGGAATACCTGACCTCTGATCTTTCTGCTGTCTCTGATTCGGGCAGAGAAAACATTGTGGCTTTCAATGCCTCAAAAACTCAGTTCCTCCATCTGTCTACCAAAATCTTTCACACGCGTATCCATTCCCTTACCTTCAACAATATACAACTCAGTCCTTCCTCTTCTCTTCCTCTTCCTTTTTTTCGAAGAGATAAGATGTGCTGTACCGCCTCCACGGTTTCTTCACCCCCGCTCAGTTGGTATCTCTGTACAGGGGTCTTGTCCGACCCTGTATGGCGTATGCTTCACATGTATAGGGTGGCTCAACCCACACAGCCGTACTTGCCTCACTCTCTCTTTACTATCGCTATTATAACGGACACTGCTATTCTGAACTCTCTAACTGCATGCCTCCTCCTTTAAGGAGAGCACGCAGTATCACACTTTCTACACATTCTCATTCCTTTTCTGTCCAACTCTCTAACGCAAGGGTTAATCAGTATTTTCAATCTTTCATCTACTGAACTGGTCAACTTTGGAACAATCTTCCTCAATCTATCTTTCCCTGTGTCTATGACCTCCAGTCTTTCAAACGCAGAGTGTCTAGGCATCTCGAAAACCCTGGCCCTTGATTTTGGCTTTCTTCTTCTTCTATGGAAGGGGGGGGGCGCTTTTGTGGGCGTTCGCCTTTGGCCCCTCCTTCCTACATAAAAAAATAATAATAATGAATAATACCGAGCATAAATATCAAGATATAAATTGTTTCCTCATGTATGGATCTTTCCTATATATACTCTCCTATATGAGCTCCGTTGAATGAGACTCACCACCCCTCCATGGAAAATCCTGGATCCGGGTCTGTATAAAGCAAAAAAAAAATTTGTTGATGATTTGCTGTGTTCAGTAGTTAATAAAGAAATGGCTAAACACATATTCATGGAGGCTAGAGCTATAATAAGTGAGGCTGGTATGGAACTTAGAAAATAGCAGACCAATCATTCTCAGTTACAACAGTTTATGAGTCAGTTCTGTGTAAGACCTGATGAAGCAGAAAGTGTTGAGGATTCTGGTATCAAGGAACTCTGGCCAATAAATACAAAGGTACTAGATATTGTTTGGCAGCAAGGAGAAGATTTGCTTACCTTTAATGGGAAGTCTTTAGTATTGCTGGCTGAGAATGAGACATGGTGGACAAAACGTACAGCTCTTAGTTTGCCTTCAAAGGTGTGTGATCGTCTTGCATTCCTGGCTCCATTTGAGATAAAGTAAAAAATTTAGCTTCAGAGCCTCTGGGAAGTTGTATTTCGTTGGGACCAAGAGTTACCCGATCATATGGTGGTAGTACTTTGGAGAGTTCAACACTAGTCCAGATAATTTAGAGCTGCATGTCTTTTGTGATGCAAGTGAGGAAGCCTATGCAACTTGCATTTATATAAGAGCAAAGGTGGGCAGTTGCGCCGCAAAAAGTTGCGGCGCAACTTGCGGCGCAACATTTTTGGTTGCGCTTGCGCTTGCGGCGCAACTTTTTGAAAAGGGTTGCGCTTGCGCGTGCGGCGCAACTATTTCAGCAGAGTTGCGGTTGCGGTTGCGGCGCTACAAAAATTGTTGCGCGTGCCCACCACTGCAGATATACGTTAAATGCAAAGGTGGGCAGTTGCGGCGCAACTTGCGGCGCAACATTTTTGGTTGCGCTTGCGCTTGCGGCGCAACTTTTTGAAAAGGGTTGCGCTTGCGCGTGCGGCGCAACTATTTCAGCAGAGTTGCGGTTGCGGTTGCGGCGCTACAAAAATTGTTGCGCGTGCCCACCACTGTATAAGAGGCACATTTGAAGAGAAGGTAAGTTGCAGGTTGGTTGCTACAAAGAGCAAAGTAGCACTGTGAAAAATGCTCTGTATGAATTGGTCCCCAATTAACCCACCCTTAATATCTCCAGTCTAACTGTAGAGTAGGTTAAGCCTAGCCTTGTAGGGGTCAGCCTAGAGATTCCAGAAATGGTCCAGAGCGGGTTGAGTAAATTGAGGTCCACAATAGGATTCCTAACCGAATTAGGTTAGGGTAATTTACCTTAGCCTTTGTTAAGCTATGAGTTGTTACTAGGTCTTAGACCACAATGTAGGCCTAATTTAACTGGACCTAGTTTAAATGTTATCACTAAGCTGGGGCTTAGACATACAATTGTTTAGTTACTGAATGTTATTAAATAAGTCCTGGTTTCCTTCGTCAGGTCTGATCTTATTGATGTTTCGTTTTCAAGCCCCTTCGCTCGCCATGCCGCTCTTCATGCATGTCCTTTGTTCCGGCTTTTTCTCCCAGCTTCTTTTGTGTTTGTTGGTTGATTGGTAGTGTGTTTCAATACTGCCAAGCACCCTCTATCACACAGTATATAAATACTAATGTGGAGATTAACTCTGGTGAGCAACCAATTGGTTTCATCCACCCAGTCATTGACATAAAAGGAGTTTAATAATTGTTAGGTTAACTACTCAGTGGACCATTTTCGTTACCTTCCAACTACCCACACGTATCAGTTTTCCATAAGCACCATTGAAAAGGTTTTCTATTCCATTCCAAGGTTGGAACTGATGGGTGCAGTCATTGCTAGTCGGCTTGCAGTTACTGTGGAAGACTCTTTGGGTCTTTGTGAAATTCCAAGCTATTATTGGACAGACTCCACTATAGTTTGGGGCTGGTTAAGAAGCCAGGCAAGGAAATAGAAACCATTTGTTGCCAAAAGGGTGGAGGAAATTCAAGCACACACACAGATCCAAAGCAGTGGAATCATTGTCGAGGTACCAAAAGCGCAAATTATTTACCAACACGAGGAGTTTCAGTGAAAGATCTTGGTGGAATGGGCCAGAATGGCTAAAACTTAGAAGTGAAAATTGGCCCTCTAATCAGCCTATTGTAGGAGAACACAAGGCTGAAGAAGAATGGGTGAGTGAGATGAGAAAATGCAGTGTGAACAGTTGTCAAGTTGTGCAGCAGGACCACGTATTGAGGCTTGAGGATATTAGCAATCTGAAACGGCTAAGAGTGACAGCATACTGTAGATATATATTGTAGATTTACAGACAACGTTAATGGAGAAACAAGAAGGGAAGGAATTCTGAACAGTGAGAAGATTCAGCAAGCCAGCCACTACTGGATGATCTATGAGCAGAAGGAAATTTTTGGTGAAGAGAGAAAATTGCTTGCCAGTAACTCATTGCAGGACCTACCAACACATTCTGTTTTCAAAGTTTAGATGTGTTTATGGATCGGGATTTATTGAGAGTAGGAAGTAGACTTCAGTTTTCTGGGCTTCTCAAGAGAAAAAGACATCCAATTTTGCTACCTTCTGGGGTATACTTTGTGGAACTTTTAATCCTGGACATTCATGATAAGTTGTTGCACACGGAAGTTAGAAAAATGATAATAGAAACCAGACAGCAGTTTTGGATTCCCAAAATTAGACAAATACAGTAGTAAAAGAGGTTTTGCATAGATGTGTGGTTTGCAATCATTGGAGTACAAAGCCTTATCATGACAAAGTGGCTTCGCATCCCAGAGAACAGTGTGTCTATACTGCTCCATTTGATGTAGTTGAAGTAGATTTCGCAGGTCCAGTCTATGTTTATGAGTAAGGGAAGTCCAACAAATGTTATATATATTTTTTCACTTATGCTACCACCACAGCAATCCATTTAGAGTTGGTAAGCAACTTAAGTAGTGATGTATTTCTTTTGGCCTTTAAAAGGTTTGTGAACAGAAGGGGCTTCCCAAATAAAATCATATCTGATAATATAAAAACCTTCAAAAATTCTGAAAAGGAACTCCACGAAGTTTGGTCCTTGCTAAAAGAGGTGGTATTCCAATCCTACTTTACACACCATGGGGTACAATGGGAGTTTATTGTAGAGAGAGCACCATAGTGGGGAGGATTTTGGGAAAGGCTAATGAGAAGTGTAAAGGGTTCATTAAAGAAACGTTTGGCTGATATTCATTTAAGCAAAGAGGAATTCTGCACTGTTTTGTGTGAAGTAGAAGCAATGGCGAATCCAGCAGGCCCATCGCTTTTGTTTGTAACAGTATGCAGGATGCAGAGCCATTGATACCAAATCATTTTCTTTGCGGTAAACGATTAACATCAAGCCTCAGTTTGCCAGTAGACTTACAACCTATCCAGACCAGTCAAGAAGAGTTAACCAGAAGATTCAAATACCTTGAAGAACTACATGATCAGTTATGAAAGAGGTGGCAGATGGAATACTCGCCAGAACTCAATTGTTACCGCTCAGGCAATGTAAAGAGCTCCAATCCAAATTGTATCAAGATGGGAGAAGTGGTGATGATTGGAGATGAAAGACTAAGGCAATGCTAGAAGCTTGGCATAATTGAAGAGTTGTTTGTTGGCAAAGACAATTTAGTTAGGTCTGCATTGGTAAAGACTTCATGAAGAAAATTAAAGAGACCTATATTAGAGTTGCCAGACTTCAGTTTTGAGAATACAGGACACCGCTCTTTGTGCCCGGGTTGACATCGGAAATCCTGTAGTTAGGTGATTTAAAAAATTATGCTTATTCAGTTTATATAACTGTAAGAGTTAATGATAGGAAATAAACATAATATACGTTAAATATATATTTATTGCTACACTTAGTTATACTTGGCTGAGGCCTTTGCATCTTTGCAACCGTTTGTTTTGTAGTGCATACTTATAATGGATTGTGAATGATCCGCAACAAAGATGTTTTGTTTGTTTTGTTTTATAAAACTCGTTGAACTGTTTCCTTTTCTTAATAAAATTCCACTGTTTAGGATAGTCGTCGTTAAATGTACACCTACGTTTCGGCATAATTAATAAATTATAAGGGTGAACGCTCAAAGCTTCCGCCAAAAAAAATTTAAATAAGCAATATATTATTGACACCACACAGTTGTATTCTAACAATACCAGAATTGCACTGATGAGTGATAATTTGCACTGTGACACTGCTAAATTTGCAGAAAGTAGTGACAACAATGCCTCTTCGGTGGGGAGTGTTAGAAAATCTAGAAGAGGAAGAGTCATTGTTATCCCAAAGCTATATGATGACTAAGATGATTAATGCAGCATTGTTTATATATACAGGGTGTACATAAAGTCAGGATCTATTTTTGTGACGCACTTGGAAATTATATGGAATTCAATCATAAAATGATAAAGTGGTAACATTTATTAAATAATTAAGAGTAGGATTCGACGTGACGCCCATCAGTATCCCTGCACAGCTCAAATCGTTCCGCAGCATTTCTAAACACATTCTGGAGCATTTGCGGGGTTATGTTATCTGCAGCAGTTCGTATACGTGCACATAAGTTTTCAAGACTCGTAATCTTCGTCTGATAGACGTGCGATTTGATAAAGCCCCATGCAAAGAAATCTAAAGGGGTTAAATCTGGTGATCTCGCTGGCCAAGGTCTTTTGTTGCTTCCGCGTCCGATCCAGCGATATGGAAAACGTCCATTTAGATAATCCTGAACAATTTTGGCATAGTGACAAGGAGCACCATCATGTTGATAGACGACGGGAGTAGTATAGCCGCAAAAGGGGAGAGTGCAAGAATGTTGCAAGTTATCATGTAATGTTGCAAAGGGGGTGGGGTGTTGCAAAAAAAAATAAAAAAAAATTTAAAAAAAGGAAAAAAAAAAGGAAAAAAAAAATTCACCCAAAGGGGGGATGCTGCAGGTGCAACAAGGAAAACTTGGAGGCGGTGTTATCCCCAAGAGAAAGGAGAGAAAGGAGGAGAGAAAGGAGAAGGAGAGGTGTTCACCTGGCAGGAGCCAAGTGCATATTAAGACTTCAGCCGAGTAGGCGTTGTTTTATAGGCTCCTAATCAGCCAGTTGGCTTAGAAGGCTTGAGTTGCCAGATATCGCCATGTATTCGCTATATATTTAATCGAAGACTGAGTTGCCAGATATCATTGTATACATTATTATAGACTCCTAATCAGCCAGTTGGCTGTAAATGGCTTGAGTTGCCAGATAGCGCCATGTATTCATTTAATTCTAATCGAAGACTGAGTTGCCAGATACCATTGTATACATTATTATAGACGCCTAACCAGCCAGTTGGCTGTAAATTGCTTGAGTTGCCAGATACCACTTTTTAGCAATACCATTGTATACATTATTATAGACTCCTAATCAGCCAGTTGGCTTAGAAGGCGTAAATGGCTTGAGTTGCCAGATACCGCGATACCATTGTATACATTATTATATTTCTTAAAAGAATACCGGTAGTAGGTTTAGAAGGCGTAACATGATATAATTAAGTAAAACAACATTGCATCATTCTGTTTATTATAAATATATAGAAAATAAATATACATTTCAATTGAGGAATATGCATATAACAGTACAGGAAATATATACACACAATTATGGATATATATAAAATAAATATACATTTCAAATAGAAATAAATATACATTTCAATAATAATAGAAATATGTACATAACAGTACAGGAGAAATATCACGCAAAATATATATAAAACATTTCAATAGAAATATGCATAATCAGTACAGGAGAAATATCAAGCAAAATATATAAATACATTTCACTTTTTTTTCAAAATACTAAACTCGGTCTTAATCGAGTTTACAATTACATCATTATTGCTCTGCATTACGCAGTATATGCGGCTTAATAATATTTCACCGCTTAAAGTATAGGGAAACCTGTATTCGATATGAAGGGCTTTCATATCGTTCAGTACTATTTTTGTTCCCACTTTACAACCGGTTGGTAAGTCATCTTTAAATACGTCTAGAATACAATCAAAAGCACGCACAAAGAGTTCATCGTTAGCTACATTATTAAACACAAGTTTATAAACACGCTTTTCCAATCGAGGGTTTATTTCTACCGACTCGAGCTTTTCAATCGTGAACTCACTCAACATAGCGGCAATTGAAATAATCTTCTAAATCGTTACGACAACTGCGCGTTATATAAAGAAATAGTTCTTCAGGGTGAACGGTGTAGGTGAGCTCAGCCTTGTACCGATCAATTGCTTTGTACCAAAGTTCATGGTATTTCAAAGAGTCTAAACTTTTTAAATAAACGTCCAGCTCTAGACCATTCTCACCAGCCCTACACTCGGTAAACCCATCGAGCAGAGCGGTGTAGGCGTATTCAAGTACTGTATCAAAATAAAGCATGTCCGTAACACGCGCGTCTAATATAGGTTTCAGCTTGCGGAATCCGACGATTTCAAACATTCTGTCGAGGATGAAACGGTTTCGCGTAGGAACAAGAGCGTTATTATCAGAAGCATTCTTCCACATCAGCCGTATATCAATGCACGGCCGATCGTTATTTATACACAACGTACATACAACGGCGTATGAGGGTGCGTCACTAATCTGCTCTCTTCTTGTACCTACGTTAGCAGGTATTTTATAACGATCTTCACTCCACTTCTCAACTATCACGAAGATTCTATTCATCTCCTCGACACTTAAATAAACCCGTTTGTTTGTTTGTCTACATTCCGTTTCCAGTACATAGCTAATGGTACCGGAATTACGCCTGAACACGCGCAACGATTTCGTCACGGACACATCGTACGAGGCGTTGAGAATGCTGCTCAAAGGAAGTTCCATCGTATTCGAGGAGCGCACGTCCACTCGGTTCAAGCTCTGAGATAACTATGAGCCGTGTGAGGCACGCAGGTAGGCAGGAACGGTTCGACGGGCGGCTGACTCGATGATACGTGAATGGGCTTGTTCGTATGATCCGCGAGTCGAATTGTTGTACATATTTGTTTTTCCGGAATTAATTTCATCACTACCAGCCTACGCACCAGACATTTGGATAAGAACTAGGAACATTTTATGTTTTACTAAACATCTCACACTCCGGCGCACTATTTGAGAGGAACATATGTCATATTTTTCCTTTCTGCCCATCAAACGATACTCGTCTCTAAAGTCTGTTAAAAATCACGCAGGGCACTAGCCACAACCTCACTACGAACCTCATCATGATATACGTTAATATAGTGATAAAAATACTTAAGATTGTCCATGATCACGAGATTCACATTTTCAGTCGTAGGGTATGAGTAATCGACATGGTGTAGCATGACGTAATACCGCTTGTCACACCACCCATCCGCAGACTCATTATCCATACCTGCTGCTTCTCTTCTGCACGCGTTGTTTCTTTTACTTCACGGTGTATGTGAGACTTTATAAAGTTTAGCTCTGCAGTATACTTCAGCACATCGTCTGTGCAACGAAAGCCTTCAACGGTCTCACCAGAACATCCGTAGAGTATTTGTACATCTTGGAACTTCGCACAATCCAATGTGTTTTTAAAAGAGGCATAGGAGGGAGGAATAGGAAGTTTTTCGGTATCCACCACATCCTGACACTTTGCTGAATACCATTTCATAAACGTTGTACAAGCAATATTAAAGGTAGCCATTTGAATACACGTCTGATCTGAATACACGTCTGATCTCTCGGGCTTACTGCAGTCGACTGACCACGCAGGGACTCCCAGATAGTAGCATGACTCACGGTCTTACAGTGGGCGGAGCTTAGAACTTTCACCTGCACACACACACACACACACACACACACACACGGAGAAAGTGAAACGCTAATTGAAACATGATTTATTTAATAAACGAGATATTCAAGTTATATATATTTACAAATACGATTTAATAAACGAGATATTCAAGTTATATATTATATTTACAAATACGTGTAATAAAATCAATAGATACTTTACAAATACGATTTAATAAACGAGATATTCAAGTTATATATATATATTTACAAATACGTGTAATAAATCAATAGATACGATTATATACAAGACAAATACGTGTGAGTTAACAATAGAAGCATCATTGGTATCCAAAGGGTACGGTATCATAGGTACCAGGTAACTGGTAACGTTTCCTATAGGTGTTACGGCACACCTTCGTACCCCTAAGTTCCTTCACGCCCCCCAGCTTCTGCGCCCGAAAATTGTGGGTGCCTACAATTAGTTGGGGAGGTTGTTCATCATCGTCCAAACATACTAGATCCTTCAACGATTCAAAGTTAACAACCTCGCCGATTTTGCCTTCACGATATATTTCATTTCCTCCCCCACCCTGACCCGTACCCCATAAGTCTTAGGTCCTGTTGAGACAAAAGAGTCGGCGTAAGCGTTGTCCCCATACTCATCCTTGATCTCATCAGTGAGCTCGCCGAGGAACTCCCCAATAGCGGGCATGTATTCACCCTCCCTCTCTGTGAATATCACGCTATCTGTATCGGCATACAATACTCTCCGCCCAAGAGAATGCAATAGACCCCAAAGTTTTATACGGGCGTAGGCTGTTGTGAAGCTGGCCACAGGTATGTTTGTAACCCTTGAGGTATCTGTGGCAAATTCAGTGTTGTTGTACTTTATTATGTAAGTATTACCTACATTCACGATCTCCATGACCTCTTTATCGGGGCATTGGCATAATCCCAGACATCGCTATAACTTTGTGCCAAATGAATGCTCCCTCTGCCGGTATTCTGCGCAAATTTTCCCCATAGACTGTTTAGACACAACTTTGCACTAAAGCGCTTGCCAGGATTCTTTACAATTTGGACACGATCAAGTTGTATACCTTCGCGGTCGCGGTAACGTTGAATATAGGCAGACTTTTCATCTTCGGTATCAACTCCTCGCGGATACCCTGATGCCTCAACCTTATCCTTCAAAAAGGCGTTTATATATGGTGTGAAAAGGTTGGGTAGCTTCTGAAACCTCCACACCTCATGTATCTTCAGTATTCTATAACCATGGCGTACGGCTAGGGCCAACTCAGGACTTGTATATACCCCAAGGTGATGGGAGTAGCAGCTGAAGTTTCCAAAGGATACTTCCCTTACACTTTCCTCACCAGCGAGACTTTAAACTACGTAGGCCCACCACCCCCCAAACATTATTTTGACTGTATGGATGAACGTGAACTTTGATCGATACTACGACAGTTTTAATGAAAGTAACCCTTATAATATAGCTGATGAATGTGAGCGTTATTGCGTGAATGATGTGCGCGTGCTTAGAGTATGTTTCCAGGCCTTTAGAAGGATGTACATAGCCCATTTCAAATGCGATCCACTGCAAGTCGCAACCACCATCGCATCATTATGTTTTTACGGTGTTCAAGAATACTTCATGCCTAAAGACACCTTAGCCATTATCACCGAAACAACCCCGCAGTTACGGACACAAGGCTATTTACTGGCTCATACACCTACAGCAACAGACAGGTGTATACATAAAGCACGCCCGCAACACGGGTGAAGTACCCATTAAGATTAATGGACGTGTTTTTTGGGTTGATGGGTTAAGTGAAAACCGTGTCACTGGTGTGAAGACTGTGTACTCCTTTAACGGTTGCTGGTGGCATGGATGCCCCCGTCCTGAGTGCGGAATCACCGGAGATATCCACGGTAGGTCTCCTGCCGACTGTCTCGCATCAACCCGCACCCGCGATCAACTTATAGGATCACAGTTCACTCACAAAGTCTTGTGGGAGCATGAATATGATGCACGGATGGAGACAGACGAGGTGTACGTGAGGAAATAAAAACGATCAAGCGTTCATTGGTGCTGGATCCTCTCAAATGTGGTTAGCTTGTTTGGAGGACGTACAAATCCTTTCAGACTATACTTTCCACCTACGGAGGGCGTGAAGCTCCATTACTACGATTTCTGTTCTTTATACCCATACGTGATGAAGAGCAATCCGTACCCCGTGGGTGCTCCTGAGAAACTGGTGGACCTAGCCTAACCCTCCATCAATGAATTTTCAAAAATTTGAATGATCGTTACTTTGGGCTCTCTTTCGTAGACGTACTCCCCCCACGCAATTTATGGATGCCGATCTTACCTGTCGTTATCGACGACAAGCTCATGTTTCCCCTGTGCGTGAAGTGCGCGGAAGAGGATAACGGCGAATGTAACCATATACCCCACCAGCGTAAGATCAGAGGCGTATATACAAGTCCTGAGTTGGCCCTAGCCGTACGCCATGGTTATAGAATACTGAAGATACATGAGGTGTGGAGGTTTCAGAAGCTACCCAACCTTTTCACACCATATATAAACACCTTTTTGAAGGATAAGGTTGAGGCATCAGGGTATCCGCGAGGAGTTGATACCGAAGATGAAAAGTCTGCCTATATTCAACGTTACCGCGACCGCGAAGGTATACAACTTGATCGTGTCCAAATTGTAAAGAATCCTGGCAAGCGCTTTAGTGCAAAGTTGTGTCTAAACAGTCTATGGGGAAAATTTGCGCAGAATACCGGCAGAGGGAGCATTCATTTGGCACAAAGTTATAGCGATGTCTGGGATTATGCCAATGCCCCCGATAAAGAGGTCATGGAGATCGTAAATGTAGGTAATACTTACGTAATAAAGTACAACAACACTGAATTTGCCACAGATACCTCAAGGGTTACAGACATACCTGTGGCCAGCTTCACAACAGCCTACGCCCGTATAAAACTTTGGGGTCTATTGCATTCTCTTGGGCGGAGAGTATTGTATGCCGATACAGATAGCGTGATATTCACAGAGAGGGAGGGTGAATACATGCCCACTATTGGGGAGTTCCTCGGCGAGCTCACTGATGAGATCAAGGATGAGTATGGGGACAACGCATACGCCGACTCTTTTGCCTCAACAGGACCTAAGACTTATGGGGTACGGGTCAGGGTGGGGGAGGAAATGAAATATATCGTGAAGGCAAAGGGTATTACGCTCAACCATGCGAATCGGGAGGTTGTTAACTTTGAGTCGTTGAAGGATCTAGTATGTTTGGACGATGATGAACAACCTCCCCAACTAATTGTAGGCACCCACAATTTTCGGGCGCAGAAGCTGGGGGGCGTGAAGGAACTTAGGGGTACGAAGGTGTGCCGTAACACCTATAGGAAACGTTACCAGTTACCTGGTACCTATGATACCGTACCCTTTGGATACCAATGATGCTTCTATTGTTAACTCACACGTCTTGTATATAATCGTATCTATTGATTTATTACACGTATTTGTAAATATATATATATAACTTGAATATCTCGTTCATTAAATCGTATTTGTAAAGTATCTATTGATTTATTACACGTATTTGTAAATATATATATATAACTTGAATATCTCGTTTATTAAATCGTATTTGTAAATATATATAACTTGAATATCTCGTTTGTTAAATATATCATGTTTCAAATAGCGTTTCACTTTCTCCTTTGTGTGTGTGTGTGTGTGTGCAGGTGAAAGTTCTAAGCTCCGCCCACTGTAAGACTGTGAGTCATGCTACTATCTGGGAGTCCCTGCGTGGTCAATCGACCGCAGTAAGCCCGAGAGATCAGACGTGTATTCAGATCAGACGTGTATTCAAATGGCTACCTTTAATATTGCTTGCACAACGTTTACGAAATGGTATTCAGTAAAGTGCCAGGATGTGGTGGATACCGAAAAACTTCCTATTCCTCCCTCTATGCCTCTTTTAAAAACACATTGGATTGTGCGAAGTTCCAAGATGTACAAATACTCTACGGATGTTCTGGTGAGACCGTTGAAGGCTTTCGTTGCACAGACGATGTGCTGAAGTATACTGCAGAGCTAAACTTTATAAAGTCTCACATACACCGTGAAGTAAAAGAAACAACGCGTGCAGAAGAGAAGCAGCAGGTATGGATAATGAGTCTTGCTGATGGGTGGTGTGACAAGCGGTATTACGTCATGCTACACCATGTCGATTACTCATACCCTACGACTGAAAATGTGAATCTCGTGATCATGGACAATCTTAAGTATTTTTATCACTATATTAACGTATATCATGATGAGGTTCGTAGTGAGGTTGTGGCTAGTGCCCTGCGTGAATTTTAACAGAGTTTAGAGACGAGTATCGTTTGATGGGCAGAAAGGAAAAATATGAACATATGTTCCTCTCAAATAGTGCGCCGGAGTGTGGAGATGTTTAGTAAAACATAAAATGTTCCTAGTTCTTATCCAAACTGTCTGGTGCGTAGGCTGGTAGTGATGAAATTAATTCTTGTACCGAAATATGTACAACAATTCGACTCGCGATCATACGAACAAGCCCATTCACGTATCATCGAGTCACCCGCCCGTCGAACCATTCCTGCCTACCTGCGTGCCTCACACGGCTCATAGTTATCTTAGAGCTTGAGCCGAGTGGACGTGCGCTCCTCGAATACGATGGAACTTCCTTTGAGCAGCATTCTCAACGCCTCGTACGATGTGTCCGTGACGAAATCGTTGCGCGTGTTCAGGCGTAATTCCGGTACCATTAGCTATGTACTGGAAACGGAATGTAGACCGACAAACAAACGGGTTTATTTAAGTATCGAGGAGATGAATAGAATCTTCGTGATAGTTGAGAAGTGGAGTGAAGATCGTTATAAAATACCTGCTAACGTAGGTACAAGAAGAGAGCAGATTAGTGACGCACCCTCATACGCCGTTGTATGTACGTTGTGTATAAATAACGATCGGCCGTGCATTGATATACGGCTGATGTGGAAGAATGCTTCTGATAATAACGCTCTTATTCCTACGCGAAACCGTTTCATCCTCGACAGAATGTTTGAAGTCGTCGGATTCCGCAAGCTGAAACCTATATTAGACGCGCGTGTTACGGACATGCTTTATTTGATACAGTACTTGAATACGCCTACACCGCTCTGCTCGATGGGTTTACTGAGTGTAGGGCTGGTGAGAATGGTCTAGAGCTGGGCGTTTATTTAAAAAGTTTAGACTCTTTGAAATACTATGAACTTTGGTACAAAGCAATTGATCAGTACAAGGCTGAGCTCACCTACACCGTTCACCCTGAAGAACTATTTCTTTATATAACGCGCAGTTGTCGTAACGATTTAGAAGATTATTTCAATTGCCGCTATGTTGAGTGAGTTCACGATTGAAAAGCTCGAGTCGGCAGAAATAAACCCTCGATTGGAAAAGCGTGTTATAAACTTGTGTTTAATAATGTAGCTAACGATGAACTCTTTGTGCGTGCTTTTGATTGTATTCTAGACGTATTTAAAGATGACTTACCAACCGGTTGTAAAGTGGGAACAAAGATAGTACTGAACGATATGAAAGCCCTTCATATCGAATACAGGTTTCCCTATACTTTAAGCGGTGAAATATTATTAAGCCGCATATACTGCGTAATGCAGAGCAATAATGATGTAATTGTAAACTCGATTAAGACCGAGTTTAGTATTTTGAAAAAAAAGTGAATGTATTTATATATATTTTGCGTGATATTTCCCCTGTACGATTATATGCATATTTCTATTATTATTGAAATGTATATTTATTTCTATTTGAAATGTATATTTATTTTATATACTCGATTAAGACCGAGTTTAGTATTTTGAAAAAAAGTGAAATGTGTTTTATATATTTTGCTTGATATTTCTCCTGTACGATTATGTACATATTTCTATTGAATTGTATTTATATATATTTTGCGTGATATTTCCCCTGTACTGTTATGTACATATTTCTATTATTATTGAAATGTATATTTATTTCTATTTGAAATGTATATTTTATTTTATATATATCTCCATAATTGTGTGTATATATTTCCTGTACTGTTATATGCATATTCCTCAATTGAAATGTATATTTATTTTCTATATATTTATAATAAACAGAATGATGCAATGTTGTTTTACTTAATTATATCATGTTACGCCTTCTAAACCTACTACCGGTATTCTTTTAAGAAATATAATAATGCATACAACGGTATTGCGGTATCTGGCAATATTTAAGCCTTCTAAGCCAACTGGCTGATTAGGAGTCTATAATAGTGTATACAATGGTATCTGGCAACTCAGTCTTCGATTAGAATTAAATGAATACATGGCGCTATCTGGCAACTCAAGCCATTTACGCCTTCTAAGCCAACTGGCTGATTAGGAGTCTATAATAGTGTATACAATAATAACGCTAAAAAGTGGTATCTGGCAACTCAGTCTTCGATTAGAATTAAATGAATACATGGCGCTATCTGGCAACCAAGCCATTTACGCCTTCTAAGCCAACTGGCTGATTAGGAGCCTATAAAACAACGCCTACTCGGCTGAAGTCTTAATATGCACTTGGCTCCTGCCAGGTGAACACCTCTCCTCCTCTTTTCTCTCCTCCTTTCTCTCCTTTCTCTTGGGGGATAACGCCGCCTCCAAGTTTTCCTTGTTGCACCTGCAGCATCCCCCCTTTGGGGGAATTATTTTTTTTCCTTTTTTTCTTTTTGTTTTGTTTTGCAACCCCTCCCCCCCTTTGCAACAACTCGCCACCTTTGCACATTACATAATAACTTGCAACATTTTTGCACTCTCCCCTTTTTCGGCTATACTACTGACGGGCATAGGATTGTTAGTAACGTCTTAATCAGAATCTATAAATAGACCCTAATTTTTCGTATATGTCATTATTTTCTTTAACCTTGCGTTGGATAGACGTGTATTATCTACTGCTCAAGATGTATCGTCAACGTCGTTTGCGTCATTATTTACGGAGAAGGAAAGCTGTTTGTCATTCTAATCGAAGGAATGTCAGATGGCGTACTAAGAAGATATTTAAAGCTTCAATGAAATTTGTTTATTTGTCTAAAAATACATTTGGTGTTAATGCCGATGCATATTATACTTTGTCTTTGGATCTTTTAAATAATGAATCTAAATCTACTATTTTAAAATGTAATTATTATCAGGTTACTGGTGTATCATTTGAAATACCACAAATGAATATGTCTGGATATGTTATTAATTTTGAAGATCCATTAGGTCGTAAGAAAGATGTTAGGGAAAGAGTAGAAGGGGGTCCTAATGTTGGGACATCACCAGCACCTTATTTAATTGTCCACATGCTGTTTTGTTTGAACCTAATCTTAACACTTCACATAGTGCTGAGCAAGTAATGAATCATCCTAGAACTAAATGGTTCTCTCCTTTTAAAGAGTTTAGAATGTATCGTAGACTTAAGCAGGTGTGTCAATTAGGTGAACAAGTTACTGCTCAATTCCCTCAAAGTTTGTTTAAGATATCTACGAATGATTTATCTAAACCATTAGGTCGTATTTATGTTGGTAAATATACACCTGAAGGTTCTCAAAAAAATGAATATGCATTTAATTATGTTAATAGAATTGTATTTTATGTAAAGTTATTTAGTATTAAACAATAAACAAACAAATGATTCATAATTCTATTTATATCCTTATGTAACATTATCCATATGGCACAAAGTTGCACGAAAGTATTACCGTGCAACTTTTCGTGCTCTCTGGGTCAGATTACTTTGCAGCTGTTGACTGCGTACAAAAATAGATTAGAAACTTTGAGGAGGTCTATCGAATTTCAATGATCTGATGGCAGCCTCGCAGAGTTAGAGCCTCGCCAGAGTTAGAGGAAATGTCGGCAAAACAGTATGAAGTTACGAGTTAGATCATATTTAAATAAGGATTCGACGTGACGCCCATCAGTATCCCTGCACAGCTCAAATCGTTCCGCAGCATTTCTAAACACATTCTGGAGCATTTGCGGGGTTATGTTATCTGCAGCAGTTCGTATACGTGTACGTAAGTTTTCAAGACTCGTAATCTTCGTCTGATAGACGTGCGATTTGATAAAGCCCCATGCAAAGAAATCTAAAGAGGTTAAATCTGGTGATCTCGCTGGCCAAGATCTTTTGTTGCTTCCGCGTCCGATCCAGCGATTTGGAAAACGTCCATTTAGATAATCCTGAACAATTTTGGCATAGTGACAAGGAGCACCATCATGTTGATAGACGACGGGGATAGACATTTAATAAATGTTACCACTTTATCATTTTATGATTGAATTCCATATAATTTCCAAGTGCTTCACAAAAATAGATTCTGACTTTATGTACACCCTGTATTAAGTTAAGGTGTATATATATCCATTAGGCCGGGTCGAAATTTTATATTGAAAAGGTACATATTGTGAGTGGTTTCAATGGAACACAGGAACCCCCTCATAAATTATTTTCGCTGTTTAAAGCCTCCTACCCCTGAACAATTTTTCACTTTTTGACCTATATTGAAGAATATTCCATTTATATGAGACTTACTCTACATTCAGGTTTTTTGATGACATAAATCTTTATTAACATATAATATTTTATTCAATAATGTACAGTATTAGGAAAATTAATTAAGTACCACAATATATTCAGAAGAAAAAATTAGAGGCATAATAAATGTGCTAAAATTCAATTCACTTTTTCATTGTTCCACATCACAACAAAAAGGAAGAAATTTTCAATATTATTAGGAAATTTTAGTTCATCTGTTTCTTACTCATTCCATTGGGCCTTCCATTCAAACTTGGGCAGTTTTCGCCTTGATTCTAATGAGTTTAAGATAAACTTTTGACGGTCGTCATATCCTATTCTTTCCTGACATGCCTTTGTTACTAGGTTCACTGCTCTTTCCACGCTTTGACTGTGGCATGGAAAAGAAGCTATCTCCAGTGGCTTACATCGAGCCTGTAGTAGGTCATCGGCGCTAAAATTGTTTAGCAGCGGTGGAAGAGTAATGATCTCTTTTTGCCAATCGATCATCTCGGTGTAGTCAGTAGATTGGAAACTGAGGGTTCAAGGTAACTCAAAGTTTCTGGTACCTGAAAATCCTGTTCTTGAAAGGATGATTTTCTGAATAGCTAGTTACCATTGATATGAGTATATTTTCTGGGTGGCCAAAGTAGGCGTTATTCTTTAATACTGGTTCTATGATTGATCTATGTTGTTCATCTAAATTTCGAAGCAAGCACATTAAATGCCAAAGGTTATATGCACCATCAGTTGCATTAGGATGAGATTTTATCCAAAACCACCCTGGAACATAGAAGTGCATAATAATTTTGACTATATCTTGAAGGTTTTTATCGGGATTTGGCGTTGAGATATATAATCGAAGGACCCTGTTGGCTAGAGTTAGCCAGCGAGCATGGTGAAGGGTACCTGGGGATCGAGTGGACAGATCTTGAGAAGTGTCTCCAGTTTGCACTGCCAGACACATATCATAGAGATATCTTTGATCACTGCTTAGCTCCTTCACAACATTTGCTGGAATTTCTTTAATGTTTCCCTTTACGCGAGCATATTTGACTACCTCCAATTTTGTTAACTCTGTTTTCAGTTTATTCCCAACTGAACCCACAAAAGTATTTGAACCTGTTGTTTTACCATCAATGGCTTTATAGACGTGCATAAAAGGCAGCTCATTCAAATGCAAGAGGCACACCAACCACTGCACTGGCCTGTTAAGATGAATTTCAACCAGTTTTATGGCTCCACCAATTTTTCCTGTATTTACAGGAGTACCATCACACAGTAAAGCTTTGATAGTATCTGTGCTGTTCGAGTCTGGAATAATAGTTATCAACTCTTCTGCTATGCAGCGAGCAGTTCCATTATCTGGTGTGACATGGTCTACATAGATGCTTCCAGGTTCTTTCACGATAACATAGTGTCCTTCTTTTATCTTTCCACTTTTAGTTAATGTGTTATCTTTCCTTCCATCAAATCCAAGGCACTCCATCTTCAGATTTTCGGATTTAGACCTAAAAGTATTTGTTTCACCCATGCGATTTCTTTCTCTTTCTAATTTCTTTCTGTCAAGCATGTTGGTGTCCCATATCTTTTAAATCTGCATTACTATTGCAGCTGCAGCTCTACAACTTACACGATAACGATCTGCTGTTAATGCTAGGTTTTTATAGGACTGCCTGTTCTGAATATTCTCAGTCAATTCTAAATCGGCCTCATAATCTACATCCTAACTCTCTGAATCTACATGGTATTTTCTATAAATTCCGATGGTAAAACATTGGTGACTTCAGTCATTTCTTCTTGTGCTTTTAGTTGACGGTTTTGTGTTTCTTGGGCTCTTGCTAAATATCTCTTCTTTGTTGAATTAGCTATGCGATAAATTGGTCCTAACTTATTTTTTCTTTGTTTTTGACCCACAAAAGACTCCCATTCTGCCATTGGTATTTTATTCTTACATCTGCAAGATTTCCTATCAATCCCCTTATCATAGCATTCACAAGAAGATATATCAAACATTTCATCATACTGAGCTACTTTTAAGGCAAAACTTTAATTTCTTCGATGTAACGGCACCTTATTCAATTTTGAGGCTTCTTCTATCAGTTGACTGACTTTAAGATAGATACCTTTGGTGTTAATCATAGGAAAAGAAAATTTCATCCAAATGTCTTCAATATCTTTTACAACAACCCTGTAACAATCATTAGCAGTTGCTGATCCTTTTGATTTAGCTTCTTCACAACGGCGCACAAAAAGGTAGTGTCTCACAACATCTGCTTTTGAAGGAGTCATGGCTGCTGGGAATTCCGTAGGATATCCAAAGGCTGCATTTGAGGACTTGCTTCTAGTAGTCATAGTTTATATTCAGAAGTAAAATCAAATTATATGTAATTTATAATTTATGATAATTCAAATTATAATTAAAGCAAATACAAATTATTTCTACTTATCTGAAAAATTATTTCTATTTATCTGAAACAAAAATATCAAGCATTAAACAAACAACTTATGAAGGTAAAAAAAGGGAGGAGGGGCATGTGATAGGGGTAGTAGGGTAGCACATGCTTGATTTTTTAATATTTTGTTAGTGATAAAAAACATTCTCACATGCGTACTTTTTAAGAAATAACATTTTTCCCATTTAAATATATGCAAATATGAGGGTAAAAAAGGGAGGAGGGGCATGTGATAGGGTAGTAGGGTAGCACATGCTTGATTTTTTTTAATATTTTGTTAAAGTGATAAAAAAACCTTCTCACATGCATACTTTTTAAGAAATAACATTTTTTCCCATTTAAATATATGCAAATATGAGGGTAAAAAAGGGGGGTATGTGCTAGGGTAGCAGGGGTAGCACATGCTTGATATTTTAATATTTTGTTAAGATGATAAAATGAAACTTCTCACATAGTGTACTTTTTATGAAATAAAACAAATTCCCATTTTCGACCCGGCCTAATATCCATCTCATAATTGTCACTTATTTTAGAGCCACCTTTTTTGGGTTCTTACGGCACCATTCTTTTTCTTTGGGGGGGATGCTGGCACCGTCCTTTCTACTTTTTTGTTGAATATGGCACTGATTGGGTGTGGTCTTATAGAGACCTCTCTTGCAATTCAGTTTGGTAGTTTAGATACAGGATTGTTGCACCGTGCAATGGTGCAGGTTGTTGTTGCAAGGTTTAGAAAGATCATAAATAGTGCCCTTTTTATTTTTATACTACTGAGACCTAAAGTAGGCATACGTCGAGTCGAGGGTCTTTTCGGTTTTAGGTCCGGCATTGGATTTTTTCCACGTTTTCGGTATAGACGTAGATTTTTACGCTGATTCCATTTCTGCAATCCGTTTCTTGGAGAAATAAACACGAAAAAAGTTATGACCCAAAACTTGTATATTCAAATAGCCACCTATACTTAACCTAACCTAACCTACCCTAACCTAACCTACCCTACCCAAACCTAACTAAACTACTTCTGTTTGTATATTTATGTTTTTTCATATTTTTCAGATTTCATATTGTCCACTATGTCGGAAATAAATTTGAAGTGGTTGTTTACGAATTTGAACAGCGAGAAAGATGCTATTACGTTCTTTCAAGACAACGATGTGATTCCACGCCAAAAACTGCGTAAGAAGAAGCATGACATGACGCTGTCCTACCGCGGGAATAAAGGCAACGTCATGTGACGCTGTATTGCGCAGTTTGGCAAGTAGCAAACTTTGGTTTGTGTTTCGTTATGTGTTCTGGAAACCTGTAAACGTAATAAACTTGCACATAACTTTTTTCATATTTATTTCTCCAAGAAACGGATTGCGGAAATGGAATCAGCGTAAAAATCTACGGTGCTCTTCCAATATGTGCTCTACCTTAAAATTTACATTCCAATACGTGATCTACCTTAGATTATTCGGATTAGCAGCAGGTACGTTAGTTAGCCTTATAAGGCTAACTAACGAAAATATCACGACTTAACCTAACCAATCGTCAAGGGCGTATAGTTGACCTAACGATTGGTTAGGTTAAGTCATGATATTTTCGTTAGTTAGCCTTATAAGGCTAGTTTCACGGTAGAGCACGTATTGGAATATGGTAGATCACAGTTTCGCGGGAGAGCACATATTGGAAGAGCACCAAATCTACATATATACCAAAAACATGAAAAAAATCCAATGCCGGACCTAAAACCGAAAAGATCCCGAGTCGATAACCCTGAGGTAGGACCGAATAAGACCACTAAGTCCATAAAGTCCGTTTTAGTCTAGCTTAACTTAGGCTATAAGTTAAAGTAGCCCTTCAAAGCTTAGCTGTTCAAGGCTCAGTTGGGACTCCGAACCCAACCAAAGAAAAAAAATAACCTATAACAATTATTAATTTAAGTTATTTAAAAGCAAACAAAAATAATTACAAATGTTTCTTTCAAGATTGACATAATGATATACAAAATTCATACCTCAAACAATCTCCTTTATGATCCGTTTTACTTCTCTTTTAAGACTCAATGAAACTTAATCCTTTAAATCAAAATAATAACTTACTTTTGCAAATTAAGAAAACTTTAACAAATATATTTAACATTTCAAGCAAACTTTATGATAAAAAATTCAATACATTATAATCATCATTATTTCATAGTTAAGTTTAAATATACCTTGGATTTACAAAATTAACGACTGCAGATTATGACAACTACAGCACCCGACCTCAGAACAAGAATACGTTCATACAGTAGTTTACTTTCATACCACGATACGTTTACCATTCATCACAATCATCCAACCGACCAGTCACACACTAACCCAATCCTCAGATAAAACAAATATACCAGGTGTCCCATTCGAAATTAAACAACTTTGAAGCCTTATAATTTTTTATTGAATGATGCAAACAATGTAATATTCACACAGTAAATAGTTAATGTCATAAAGTTTAATATGATATATGTGAATTATAGCATTTAGATACATTAGATACATTGTGCATAGCATATGTTTCCTTTTGTTAAGATCTTTACATGTTATATGCTGAACAATTTGAAGCTTATATGGATAGAGCTGCAGCCGCTTGCGCACGACTCTATGCACAGTTGAATGAGGAATCTGCAGTTTGACACTGGCACGACGGATGGACTTTCTCGGGCTACTAGCCTACTACCAAAGGCGCCGCGTATTCGTTCAACATCTTCTTCCGATCTTGTTCGCCCTTCAGAGTGTTCCTTTAGAACACTGCCAGTCTCCTCAAATTTCTTGGTCCATGCATATAAGTCTCTTCTGGTGGGTGGTTCCTTGTGAAAGGTTGTACGGAATCGCCGTTGCACCAGAGTAGGGGACTTCAACTCAGCTATCCATAACACACATTTCGCTTTTTCGTGTTGGGTAAATATAATTCAATCTGAAACAAACAAAAACATTATGACAAAAACTTATGCATATGGTGTAGTAACTGGCAAAGTTTCAACATTCTCATTTTAATACTTTAAAAATTACAGAGTTTCAAAGTTGTTTCATTTCGAATGGGACACCCGGTATAATCCTTTTACAGATTTTTTATAACTCGTTTAACATTCTTTTTGCATTCTTTGTTCAACTCATTACATTTCCTTTCATCATTGTTAGAAAACTTAGAAGAGGAAGAACCATTGTTGTTCCAAAGCGATATGATGACTAAGCTAATTAATACAGCATTGCTTGTATATATTAAGTTAAGGTATATATACCCATTTCATAATTGTAAAGTTAATGAAAAATTCACTTAATTTAGAGCCAGCATTTTTTAGCTCTTGTGGCATAATTTTTGAGCACTGGCAGCGTCCTTTCTACTCTTTTGTTGAATGCGGCACTGATAGGGTGTGATTTTATATACAGAGACCTCTCTTGCAATTCAGTTTGGTAGTTTAGATACGCGATTGTTGCACCGTGCAATAGTGCAGGTTGTATTGTTGTTGTTGCAAGGTTTAGAAAAATGACCATAAATAGTACCCTTTTTTCATTTTTATGCTACTGAGGACTAAAGTAGGCCCACATCGAGTCGATAACCCTGAGGTAGGACCGAATAGGACTTCCAAGTCCATAAAGTCTGTTTTAGTCTAGCTTAACTTAGACTATAAGTTAAAGTAACCCTTCAGAGCTTGGCCGTTCAAGGCTCAGCTGGGATAAAATAAAAATCACTACCAAGCTGCATTTCTAGCATTCTTTTCCGCTTTCTTTTCATTCAATTCATCTTCACCTCATCGTTCTACTATAATCACCTTTCTCTTCATTCCACTTGGTACACATCCACATATCTCAGATACTTTTATCACTAAACATATTCCCTGTGCCCATTCCACATTTTCTGTGCATCCTCTGTTCCTCATATATGTCTCCGAAGATTTGTTCTTCTCTTCTTCTGTAGTATGAACAAATACCACCTTTTTCGAATTCAGGCTTTCAACTTTTATTTCGATCTTTCTCCCTTTTATACCAAACACCAACAACTCGTATGATCTGGAAAACCTCCATTCAACCTTCGCACAGCTTTTGTATCACTTAAAGGTATGGCCAAAAGAGTTGAAACATCTATGATTTGCCTCGAATTTTCGATTTGCTATTCCCGAACCAAGCATTAAGCTATGTAGAAGTTGTATTCATGGATTAGGTTCGCGAGAGTGATCACAAAGTGCTTGAATTACATGAGGGCTGCACAACTCTTCAGGTTCTCTACGGTGAGTCACGTCTGCTATTCCATTTTCTGATAATCTGTGATACATAAAACTAATTCTATTAACTGATAACTAACGAAATTAATGTATACCCAAGTTTTGTCTCGACTTAAGTCTCGTAAGATAGTTTAAGGAGCAAACTGAAGAATTAATGTTTTTCTTCAGACGTGACAAGAATGGGCCTCAGACATCGCCGGAAATTAGGTCAGTCGTTATTTCCCTTCATCAGGAAGGTCTGAGTAGCCGTCAGATCGCTGCCAGTCATATCACTCTCTCCGGGATCATTAAAAGGCAGCAGAAGACAGGTAGTTATGAAGCAAAAGCACGGCCACGACGACCAAGAATCGGCTCAGAACGTCAGGATCACTTTCTGTGTCGATCCATTCTGCACGAAAGGACGGCCAGCAGTGTGCACTTGCAGAGGGATTGGCAGGAAGCAGGAGTGCAAGTATCAACACACACAGTCAGGCGGCGGTTAGTGAAGAATGGTTTCTCATCACGCAGGCCTGCAAAGAAGGCTCTTCTTAGTCGGAAGAACATCTAGGACAAGTCTCAAATTTTATAATAAATATGAAGACTACACTGAGGATGACTGGTGTAAAGTCATTTTCTCGGACGAATCCCCTTTCAACTGCTTTGCCAACAAAGAAGGAAACCGTGTCCGCAGAAAAGGCGAGCGTTTCAACCCGAAGTGTGCGCTATCCACGACGAAGCATCCTGAGACTGCTACCATCTGGAAGTGCGTTTCTGGTCGAGGAACATAATCCCTACATATTCTACCCGAAAAAAACAGCGAAAAACTGCTACCATCTGGAAGTGCGTTTCTGGTCGAGGAACATAATCCCTACATATTCTACCCAAAAAAACAGCGAAACTATAGACATCAGGACTTCAGTTTCCAAAAGGAGATTCCTTCTTCTAGAATGATGGTCACTGAACAAAAGCAGTCAAGAAGTGGTTGGATAATCATGACATCACCCTCCTAGTTGGATGACCTGGAAACTCACCAGACTTTAGCCCAGTTGAGAATCTCTGAGAGACTGAGTCAGGCGATACGAAAAAGGCAGCTAAGAAGCTGGAATGAACTGGAATTAAACCTACAGACAGCTTGGCAGGCCTTACAAGATGGCTCAACTATCAAGTGTCTAGTTCGATCCATGACAGAGAGGGTTCGTATAGTACGTAAAAACAAGGGTCGTCACTGTAAGAACTGGAGAATGGTAGAAGACTATATTGTTATTTTTGTTCAGTAAACCTTAGAACAGTGGTCCGCAACCTCGTCCCACTCATGCACCAGCTAGAGGGTAGTACCTGTGGCAAAGGCTGACAGGGAACGGTGGAGTATCATAGGGGCTGCCAAAACAGATCGTATGATGGCTGTACCAACGAAGACTGCAAACATTTTCGTCTCGAGATGTCGACCTGATCTTACGGCCGAGGAGCTGCAAGCATTTGTAGAAGATAAAGTGAACCTTCAGGTTACATGTAGGAAAATTGACTCCAGGTGGACTACGATCAGTTCCTTTCAAGTTACAGCAGTCTGTGATGATCCAGGGGTATTTTGGATCCATCAGTATGGCCGGAACGGGTATATGTACGGCGGTTCCATGAGAAGAAGGGAAGAAAAACACTGCAGCCCCTCTCGCAAGTGCTGGAGAAGATAATTATGGAGACATCATGCGTCGTACTGTGGAGGAAAATCCGGCTGGGTCAAGTGCTGTAACTGCTGTGCCTGGAATAAGTGGAATGCCTAATTGCAACATTCAAGGTAATCTCTTATAACTGTAGAGGCCTAAGTCTAAGCAATAACAGCGAACACAGGCGGATCATAATTGTAGTAATGCCCAGTTAAGAATATTAATTTTTGTTTAAGATTATAATGTTTAATATAAATCATTTACTAATAATTGTGAAATTGTTTGAAATTGTTTAAAATAGGAAGAGTTGGCAATCCTGGACAGAGGCCGACAGAGAGCGGACTACCTACAAGGGAGTGGGTCTTCTAGGCAACGCGTTACGCGTAAGGTTGGCGTCATGTAACGTAAAGTTTAATTAATTGTTTGTGTTCCTCTCCGACGTAAAATGTTATCGTAAAATTCCGGACTCGCACCCCCCTAAATTACTTAAACCATTTTCGGAGTTAAATAAATAATAAAAAGTGTTAAAAGAGTGTTAATAAACCCCCCTTTGTTTTGTAACGACTTTCATAGTCTTGGCTCGGCGTGGCTACCATGAATATATAAAGTAGTGTTGAAAAGAGTAGTAGAAAGCAAGTGATAAATGAAATAAAGAGCCGATAGAAGAAATAAAGAAGAAAGTAAAATAATAAAGGGTGATCACTATATTTGGTGGCTAGCGGTCTTACATCATATTTTGTATGAGGCTTACCCACGTGCTATTATTTCGATTAAAATTCTGCCGACCCGGTAAATAGCCAATAGCGTTAATGAATATTTTATTTCGATTATTAAAATATGTAAATGCAAAGTTTACCCCGTTTGCAGGCAAATTTCGATTTTCATTCCTTAAAATTCATTATAAATGTAATTTCAAAATGGCGCCCATTGTTTTCCAAATTATTCTGAGTCACGTCGCTTCAAAATTTTTGCGCGTCAAAATTTGTTGTTTGAGATCGAGTCTAGACTCAAAACTTATTTTAGTCGTTACAGAGTCGGTAGAAAAACTTGTCCGACTCAATATTGCGAGTCATTATTACGTTAAATTTCGTTCATTAGGTCGGAGAGGACATAGTTTTGAAAATTTATCGTGCTGCCTGAGGACTCAATTTTTCTTTTTTTCGTCTCTTCCACTGTTATGCCTGTTCAGCTTACCTTTGTTTACTTTTTGTGTTTAAACTTTTGGAATTAGTGATAATTGTGATCAGAATAATGATTAATAAATAAATTTTATACGGTCCTGTCAAAATGTTTCAGCGAAAATTTGTACCGATTGTAAAACATTTCATGAACATGAAAAATTTTCTGGGTTTCATTAGCAGATTTTTTTATATTTCGATTGGTTGTACATAAATATAATGATATTATTTTATAATAGTTTATATAGTTTACGGGCTTTTTGCTTCGCTCGCTTCGCGCTAAAATAGGATTACGTTACATTTTAAGGGACAATCGAAAAATAATCTTAAACATATTAAATTTGTCAGATTTGGCCGTATAGGATTGTGTTAAATTTCAAAATAAGCAGAATTCGTTTAACTGAAATAGAGAAATTGTGTGAAATTTTCTATAAATTTTTTTGATTTTTTTTATATACTCATTATTTATACTTACTTATTAACTTATACGTATATTTAGTTATATATATATATTATATATATTTATATACTCATAAAATTTGGTAGGTAGGCTGATTATCTATTTTTTTTCTCTCCGTTCCTTTCGTTCATTTCACGACAATTCCGACATATTTGTAAAATGGCTATTGTATTGTACTGAAGGATTTCTTGTAGGCCTATCGTTAAATATTGTTCGGAGATTAACCGTTACTACGGTATCTGTCTATTGAGTAGTAAATTCTTAGTTATTTAACAAAATTTTAATTGGTTTAACATAAATAATCATAGGATTTTTCTTTAATAAGCACAAATGTTATGCATTAAATTCTAAATTGTTCTTTCCGCGCATAACATTGAATTTATTAATTATAGGTCTAAAATTGCGGCGGTACAAATATTTTATGAAATTTGGATATTATAATTTTTTTTCGAATTACAGAAATTTGCGTAGAAAGTTTTCATATTGGTTCTTTGTTTTATAGATTCATTTAATTTTATTTTTATAGGTAGGCCGATTTTTATTTTTCTTTCCAGTTCAATGAAAATGGTAAAATTTTTAATTGGGAATTTAGAGTGTATTCTAAAAAGGATGTTTTGATTTGATATTTTAATTTGGGTATTAGAAATGAAAAATGTCCTTTTTTTTTAGTTCGAGCGTTTGCATAGAAAAAAATTACAAAATTATGTCAGGATATAATGCAGTTTCATTCGTAGGGATATTTGTATAGAGGTTCGCTTACAAACAAAGCGACCGCTCTCAATTAGGCAATGTTTTGTTTGTTTACAGTAGGTTACGTGTATTTTTGAGTGCATATTATCTATTCTTATTTAGTATAACTATGCAAATTTTGTTTCACTTGGAAACGATAAATTACTGGGATTTTTGTGATTTGCAAACCATACTGGGGTTTCTGTTGAAGGAGAGAGTTGTCTCTCAGATGTAATTTGCGAATTGCGAGTTCAATTCATATGAAATTTGACGTTTCAAGTTGGAATTACTGTATTAAAATAATTTTTGGTAGTAATATTTAATTTTTTTTACTTTTTAATAACTGTTTTGGAAAATTATTATTGTTTAAACCTTCAGTCGGTTAACTAATGCATTTGAAACATTGGCTCAAGTGTACACTCGGAAATGGAGCCTTCTAGATAGCCAGTAACGTTTTTGTGGCGTCTTTGTGTGCTCCTCCTCAAAGGGCAAGAGGGTTCATGATTGTCAGAGAATGGATGACATGAAGTTTCTGGGGTTCATTTTTGTCTTTTGTATTTAAAAGTATTGATGTGATTTCTGACGATAGTTTGAACAATAATTTCTTAAATTATACTAACAGTTACTATGTATGGGCGCTTTTATATTTATACTGTACAATTTTGTTTCGTGCGTTTTATGACCTTTTTTATCTTCTCCGCTGTAACTGCCATAAGTGACCTTATTGGTAGCTAGATTGATTAAATTTTTGCGAAATTTTGAGATTGTATTTTTTTTTCCGTGAATTTGGCCAGAGCAAATGTGTAGTTATGTTTCGAAGTGAACTGTCGAGAAAATTCGATAAATTAAATATGAAATGATAAGCAGTACAGAAACACGTTTCGAATAAACTTTTTTTTCAAAATTTCAAGGCTCGGTTTGGAGGCAACCAAGTTGAATCCGAGTTCCATCAGTGAGTTTAGTCGACCGGTAGGTGATCGATCACCAATGAGAGAGAGAGAGAAGAAAACCCAGACTGCGCAGGGACTTGGCGCAGGATGGTTTCGGAAGAGAAGAGATAGAAGAGAGGAACCGAATGCGCATGCAGTTGGCGCAGGACAGTTTCGGAAGAGAAGAGAAATTCGTGTGCAGGGTCTTGGCACACGAAAGTTTCGATCGAAGATGGTCTACTGGTATTTTTCGGGCAGTAGCTGGTCACGCTGCTCGAATGCTTCGCTAAATATGTGTTTAGCACGCGGTAGGCAAGCCACGTGAGCTTGAACGGGTGTTACGACTGTACTGTCCATACAGACATACAGTAGGTTCGTTGGGAAACGGCCTACGGCGGAGTGATCGTTTGATTGTTGCCAGTAGAAGAGTCTTTCAGCTGGACGTAGGAAGAGCAGCGTTCACCGACAAAAGTGGAGATGAGACAAGGCGAGTTTCTTCATCGACTTCTAGAATTGCAAATTCCGTCCAATTCCAGCGCGTGGTCCCGCTTTCAGTATATCTCCCCCCCTGATCCTTTTAGAATTGGACGTCTCTTGTTTTTTTTTCGCCATTGGAGAGAGAGCGGAACCATTATAGCGTGCTGCCCTGTTGCATGTTGATTGATGCAATCCCTTGCATTCTAGCGAAGTGAGCAGGAGAGCTGCGATTGAAAATTGAAAGTCCGTTGTCAGCGTGCGGATGGTCATCTAAACAACGTCCAGCAAATTAATGTACTGATTATTATGTAATGAAATTATAAGTGAAAGGGTGCGATTATTGCCCATATTTTGTGTTTTTCGTGAAATAGTATGTGCGCTCTTGGTCAGTATTTTATGTAAACTTTTTCTTATTTTTTTTGTCGCCCTGATAGTAACTGTATAACTATACAAATAACTGTTTCAAATGTAAAGCGATCGTTGATGAGAAATCGCTGGAATAGATTGTGAACTTGAGATTTGTGTAGCCACTGTAAGAAAATTTTCCGTTATTTTTTTTTGGCATGTATAGATTAGTTACAGGTTGTAATTTAATTATTAGTGTGAAATGTTATTTTATGCAAATGTGAAAATTATAAAGTTTTCGGTTTTTATATATGATACAAAATATATGTGTGGAATTTGTCATTCTAATTATTTCTTGTCTATCTCAACTTGAATTGTTAAAGAAAAAAAAAAAAAATTGCAAAATATATAAATTTGTTGAATAAATTTATTAAATTTGTTAAACGATATTAATAAGTTTTCCTAATGAAAAACTTATTTTCAAGGGGGTGATGCGAGTGTAGTAATGCCCAGTTAAGAATATTAATTTTTGTTTAAGATTATAATGTTTAATATAAATCATTTACTAATAATTGTGAAATTGTTTGAAATTGTTTAAAATGGGAAGAGTTGGCAATCCTGGACAGAGGCCGACAGAGAGCGGACTACCTACAAGGGAGTGGGTCTTCTAGGCAACGCGTTACGCGTAAGGTTTGCGTCATGTAACGTAAAGTTTAATTAATTGTTTGTGTTCCTCTCCGACGTAAAATGTTATCGTAAAATTCCGTACTCGCACCCCCTAAATTACTTAAACCATTTTCGGAGTTAAATAAATAATAAAAAGTGTTAAAAGAGTGTTAATAAAACCCCCCTTTGTTTTGTAACGACTTTCATAGTCTTGGCTCGGCGTGGCTACCAGAATCTCTATACGGTACGGCGAAAAAGAGAGTAGAGAAAGCAAGTGATAAATGAAATAAAGAGCCGATAGAAGAGAAATAAAGAAGAAAGTAAAAAATAATAAAGGGTGATCACTATATAATTGATAAGCTGTTAGAGGATGCTGGTATTCTCTGCAGGAAACATGGCTATGGAAACAGGACTTAAAGGACCTGAATAGCCTGTCCAGTAACTTTTATGGGATAGGGGAGGCCACCAGAGATAAACAAGATGGTCTCCTTGCAGGCCACCCACCTGGTGGGGTAGCTATTCTATGGAGGCTGGGGTATGGGAAATATATTAGTGAATTAAAACTTGGTTTGAATTGGCTAACTGGGATAGAAATTTGTGTAGACAATAAAAAAAAATTTATTCTGTGTATCTATATGCCTTTTCAGGCAGTTGATAATGAAAAAGATTACCCCATTAAATTGGGGCAGGTCAGTATTATTATTGATGAGTTGGATACATGTGTAGCTATTATTGGTGACTTTAATGCTAATGTGCTTAATGATAATTCTTTGTTTAGCAACCACTTAAAAGTCTTTTGTGAAGATAATAGCTTGACCCTTTCATCCATGTGTAGTCTTCCTGGTGACAGATTTACTTATGTTAGTGATAGTTGGCACACCACCTCATGGTTGGATCATTGTATTTGTACACCTGATGCAAATCAGGCAGTTCTGAATATGGCAGTTTTGTACTCCTATGCTAGTTCTGACCACATGCCCCTATTAAATGAGTTTGACATTAATTGTATTCCAATGCTATCACAGGTAAATAATACACGTAAAGCGAAGTTAGACTGGTCCAAAGTTGATGATGAGGGCAAACAACAGTATTGTAATAAGGCTGATGTATTGCTAAGTAATATATCTATTCCTAATGATGCTCTAGCTTGTCAGGACGTAAACTGTAGAATTCAAACACATATTTTGGAATTTAAAGACATGTATGAACGAATTGTTTCCTCTGTCAATAATGCTAGCCTAGACTTAAATACCTCCTTTAGGAGAAAAAATTATACATGTAGACCTGGCTGGAGCGATTATGTGGCTGAACTTCATAATGCATCCAGAGATGCTTTTTTAATGTGGTGTGAACAAGGGAAGACAAGGCAAGGCCCTGTATTACAACAAAAACAGAGGGCTAATGCCAGGTTCAAGTATGCATTAAGGTATATAAAAAATTATGAGGATAAGTTAAGCAGGGATGACTCTGGCTAGAAAGCTTGCCAGTAAGAATCCAAAAAACTTTTGGGAAGAATTAAAAACAATGAATAATAGTGCAATGTCTCTCCCTGCTAATATTGAAAATGTAACTGGGACTGAGAATATAGTCAAATTATGGAAGGCACACTACAGTGAGTTATTCAACTCTGTACATAAGAACAATAATGTTAATTGTGATGCTACCTATAGTCCAGATATAAGAATTAGTGTATTTGTGACTAAACAGGAAATAAAATGTTTAGAGTGTAACAAATCATGTGGTATTGATGGTATTTCTGCTGAGCATCTGAAATTTAATTAGCTTTGTGCTTTACAGGTTTACTGATACTTGGTGTGCCAGTACTAAAAGATAAAAAGGGTAAAATCAACAGTAAAGATAACTATAGGCCAATAGCCTTGGCCAGTATTATGTTTAAGATGTTTGAATATATACTCATTAATAGACTTGAAAGTTACCTGTATATTAGTGATAACCAATTTGGTTTCAAAAAGAAACACAGTACTGATGTGTGCGTGTATGTCTTGAAGGAAATAGTCTGTAAATAACAAATTCTCGATGTTAATGTATTTTTGTGTTTCCTGGATGCCTCTAAGGCATTTGATCGTGTTAAGCATGACAAATTATTCATGAAACTTGTAAATCGTAATGTACCTGGTTACTTGGTCCATATATTAATATTCTGGTATAATCACTAGATAATGATTGTAAGATGGGGGTGAAGTTAATTCAGAGCCATTCTCTGTGATCAATGGTGTCAGGCAGGGAGGGATATTATTCCCTACTTATTCAATGTTTATATGGATAATCTATCTGTTGTGCTGAACACCTGTAAAATAGGCTGCTATATTGGTACAATGATTGTTAACCATCTGATGTATGCAGATGATCTAGTTCTTATTTCTCTGTAAAAGGGCTCAGCACACTTTTGAAGGATAACGACATAAAATATAATCCTGCTAAAAGTCATGTTATGATTATAAGGACCAAGGCCTACAAATATGTAAAATTTCCTGAATTTCAATTGAATGGTATGGTGCTGTCAGAAGTAACCCAGACTAAGTATCTTGGCCACATACTAACTGATAGTCTTTGAGATGACTGTGATATTCTAAGGGAATGTAGACAATTATATGCTCGGGGAAATACTTTGGTTAGAAAATTTCATGTGTACATTAGATGTTCAGTTGATTTTGTTCAAAACTTTTTGTACTCCAATGTATACAACTCATTTGTAGTGGAACTACAGGATGTATAATTTGAGAAAATTATATGTTGCATATAATAATATTTTTAGGAGTTTATTAAGAACTCCAAGATTTATAAATGGTGCTCCTTGTGTCAGTATGTATGCTGTTTGTAGTCAATAAGGTTACTAACTGTGCCAATGTCATTCGCAATTTTGTATTTAGATTTATCACTAAGCTTGGTGAGTTAGAAAGATAATAGAAGCCATGGTTAGTGGACTGGTCTCAGATATATTTTATAAATCTCAAATCTGGGAACAATGGCGTAGGGCAATTGTATGTTCATTATGCACAGTGATTCACTGGCCTACTTAGTAAGTGCTCCAGACAACTATCTCTTAATCTCCTGTGAACCTCTTGTATAATGTTTGTACCTGTTGAGTTTGAAATAAAGTTTGTTTTACTCACCTGTGGATCCAAAGAAGAATATGGATTATTTTTGAGGACCCCTTAGCGGAAATAATTTGTATACAGTATTCTAATTTTGTGCGAATTATAATATACCCCTCGTCTTCTGCGGACCCCTGCCTTAGAACACTAAATATACTCTATGTTATTCCTTTGGGTTTATTAAATCTTCACAGAACCGGAAGAACGGATGTTACAACTCTTTTGGTCATAGGTGTACATCCCTCAGCATATCTTTACTCACCATCACCTTATCTATCATACTCTTCTCCACTCGTATACATATGTATTCTTATTGGCTGTAACATTAACAACGCCAAGTCTTCGATATCTAGCCACCAAGAAACCATAGAATGGATTCGGATGGCACAATAGTTTTTAAATCTAAGGCATATAATACGCTTTGTTAGAACTGCATTAACCTAGATATTCTTTTCTTTTTGTTTTTCCCTTCTACTCCAGATGGAGAGAGTTTTTTACTTCCGGGATTAAACCTTAACCCTAAGGAATTTTTAGGTACAGCCTAGTACTAGGCGTAAGATAGAGGTGCTGTATCGTAATATCTCCCCTACAACTTCTCCAGACGTCACACTTATGGGCAGTTGGTTCAGGAACTCTACTGTGGATTTCTTTACTGCCCCTGTTGCCCCCACTACTATTGGGATGATCTCAGGTTCCACATTCCACATTCATGTTTGAGTCTCTGGTATTTTAAGACCTTTTCCCTTCCATAGTTCGCCACATTCCAGTCTGCTGGGACTCCTACTTCCACCAAGAGGTACTTGTTTCCCTCCTTCTCTCTCACAACTATGTCTGGTCTGCATCCTGATACCCTGATGTCAATTGGTATCTCGTGATCATATAAGAGCAGCACTTTGTCAATTTGTCATAGTCTTCTATTCCTTATGGAATATGTTCCCAGTGTTTTTCTGTTTCTAGCCTTATTTCATATTTCTTACACAGCTTGAAGTGGATTAGCTTGCAGACTGCATGTGTTTGTCTGTGTAGTTTCCTCTGTGCAGGAGTATTTCACACCCCGATAGAATGTGACTCACAGTCTGTTATTTTTTAGTTTATTGGGTTCAGAATCCCAGCTGAGCCATGAACGGCCAAGCTCTGAAGGGCCAGTTTAACCTACAGCCGAAGTTAAGCTAGACTAAAAACGTACGGACTTGGAGGTCCTATTAGGTCCTACCTCAGGGTTGCTGACTCGATGTGGGCCTACCTTAGGCCTCAGTTGCATAAAATTAAGATAAAAAACAAAAGGGGCACTATTTATGGTCTTTCTAAACCTTGCAACAACAACACAACCTGCACCATTGCACGATGCAACAATCTTGTATCTAAACAACCAAACTGAATTGCAAGAGAGCTCTCTATAAGACCACGCCCTGTAAGTGCCGCATTCAACAAACGAGTAGAAAGGATGCGCAGTGCCCCCAAAAAATGATGCCACAAGAGTACCCAAACAATGATGCCACAAGAGCCCAAAAATGCTAGCTCTAAATTAAGTGAATTTTTCACTAACCTTACAATTATGAGATGGATATATATACACCTTAACTAAATATATACAAGCAATGCTGCATCAATCAGCTTAGTCATCATATCGCCTTGGGACAACACTGGATCTTCCTCTTCTAGATTTTCTAACACTCCCCACCGAAGAGGCATTGTTGTCATTACCTTCTGCAAATTTAGCCAAGCCTTCTCCATTAGGCTGTAACTCAAATGTTTCATCTTGACTATTCGCGTTTTTGCTGATTTCTAAAGCATAGAGTTTTTGTATAGGTCTCTCTAATTTTCCTCCTGAAGTTTTTACCAGTGCAGACCGAACTAAATTGTCTTTGCCAACAAACAACTCTTCAATTATGCCAAGCTTCCAGCAATGCCTTGGTCTTTCATCCCCAATCATTACCACTTCTCCAACCTTGATACAATTTGCATTGGAGCCCTTTACATTGCCTGATGGGTAATAATTGAGTTCTGGCAAGTATTGTATCTGCCACCTCTTCCATAACTGATCTTATAGCTCTTCAAGGTACTTGAACCTTCTGGCTAACTCTTCTTGAGTGCTCTGGATAGGCTGTAAGTCTTCTGGCAAACTGGGGCTTGATGTTAATCGTTTACCGCAAAACAGTGCAGAATTCTTCTTTGCTCAAATGAGCATTAGCTAAAAGTTTCTTTAATGGACACTTTACACTTCTCACTAGCCTTTCCCAAAATCCTCCCCACCATGGTGCTCTCTCAACAATAAACTCCCACTGTACCCCATGGTGTGAAAAGTAGGATTGGAATCCCTCCTCTTTTATCAAGGACCAAACTCCCACTACATCAAATGGGGCAGTATAGACACACCGTTCTCTTGGAAGTGGAGCCACCTTTTCATAATAAGGCTTTGCACTCCAACGCTTGCAAACCACACATTTATGCAAGACCTATTTTACTACTTGTCTAATTTTGGGAATCCAAAACTGCTATCTGATCTCTATTATCACTTCTCTAACTCCACCATGTAACAACTTATGATGAGTATCCAGGATCAAAAGTTCCACAAAGTGCCCCCAAGAAGGTAGCAAAATTGGATGTCTTTTCTCCTCTGAAAGCCCAGAAAACTGTAGTCTACCTCCTACTTTCAATAAATCCTGATCCAAAAACACATCCAAACCCTTGAGAGCAGAATGTGTTGGTAGAACTTGTAATGGACGGCTGGTGAGCAATTCCCTCTCTTCACCAAATGTTTCCTTCTGCACATATACTACCCAGTATTGCCTGGCTTGCTGAATCTCCTTACTGTTCAGAATTCCTTCCCTTCTTGTTTCTCCTTTAATGTTGTCTGTAAACTCTATACCCATGCTGTCACTCTTAACAACCTTTTCAGACTGCTAATGTCCTCAAGCCTCAATATGGGGTCCTGTTGCATAACTTGACAACTGTTCACAGTGCATTTTCTCATCTCACTCACCCATTCTTCTTGAGCCTGGCATTCTCCTACAATAGGCTGATTAGAAGGCCAGTTTTCACTTCCAAGTTTTAGCCAATCTGGCCCATTCCACCACAAACTTGACTGTGCAAGATCCTTCACTGAAATTCCTCGTGTTGGTAAATCAGCTGGGTTTTGGGTGCCTGGACAATGCTTCCATTGCTTTGGATCTGTGTGTGCTTGAATTTCCTCCACCCTATTGGCAACAAATGGTTTCCATTTTTTTGCCTGGCTTCTTAACCAGTGCCAAACTATAGTGGAGTCTGTCCAATAATAGCTTGGAATTTCATAAAGGGCCAAAGACTTTTGCACTGTAACTGCAAGCTGACTAGCAATAACTGCACCCATCAATTCCAACCTTGGAATAGAAAGCCTTTTCAAAGGTGCTACTCTGCTCTTTGCAGCAACCAACCTGCAACTTACTTCCTCTTTAAATGTGCCTCTTATATAAATACAAGTTACATAGGCTTCCTCACTTGCATCACAAAAGATGTGCAGCTCCAAATTGTCTGGACTATTGTTCAATTCTCCAAAGTACCATCTTGGGATTTCAATGCCTCCAAGATGTGCCAATTCTTTGCACCAATATTTCCACCTTACCACCACATGATCAGGTAACTCTTGGTCCCAACCAAGTCCAATTTCCCAGAGACTCTGAAACCAAATTTTTACTTTATCACAAATGGAGTCAGGAATCCAAGAGGATCAAAGACCTTCGAAGCCAAACTAAGAGCTGTACGTTTTGTCCACCTTGTCTCATTCTCAGCCAGCTCTACTAAAGATTTCCCATTGAAGGTAAACAAAATCCTCTCCTTGCTGCCAAACAATGCCTAGCTCCTTTGTGTCTATTGCCCACAACTCCTTAATACCAGAATCCTCAATACTTTCTGCTGCATCAGGTCCTACACAGGACTGACTCATAAACTGTTGTAATTGAGAATGATTGGTCTGCCATTTTCTAAGCTCCATGCCAGCCTCCCTCATTATAGCTTTAGCCTCCACGAATATCTGTTTAGCCATTTCTGTATTATCCACGGAACACAGCAAATCATCAACATAAAAATTTTTCCTTATGTGTTCAATAGTGTTAGGATAGACTTCAGAATATTCTTTAAAATGGTACTGCATATTAGCTGCCAACAGAAATGGACTAGAGCCGAGGCCAAACAACACTGACTTCATTCTATATGCTTGAATCTTAGGTTCATTTTCCAACAAGTTTTCGTATCCACCCACAGATACCTTACTGCATCTCTGTCCTCTGGTTTTAACTTTATCCGCAAAAAGGCTTGCGTCACATCTGCAGTCAATGCTACTCTACCAAACTTGAATCTCAGTAACAAGGAAAATAAATATGCATTTAAATTTGGCCCGCATCCAAACAGTCATTCAAGGACACACCACCTTTTCCTTGGCTGAGCCATCAAAAACTACCCTCAGTTTGGTGGTAGTTTTGTCTCGCCGTACCACTGCATGGTGTGGCAGATAATGTGCCTCCTGGCTCACCAGCTCACCTTGCACCCTTTCAGCATAGCCCTCCTTTACATAGCTTAGGATGGCCTCATTGTATTCATTTAACAAATCCTCATTTTTTTCTTAGCCCATGCAATAAAGTCTCCAACCTCCTATTAGCTAGCTGAAGGTTTGAACTGGGTTTGCAAGAATCCTTCCAAGGGAGGCCAACTTCATAGCAACCATCTCTAAACCCAATCCCTTTTTGAAATTACTCTAAAACATCACTGCACTGTACTCGCCTGCTTCTCCTGTTTGTCCTTTATGCCAATGGATTTAAATTCCCAAAAGGCTTTCAAATGTACGAACAATATTACCAGTGATGAAGTCCCAGTAATAGTCAGCTCCAATCAAAAGACTAATATCTTCTGTTCCTTCAAACTTATTATTGCCCAAATTAATTCCTTTAACTTGCAATTCTTGGACACATGCCATATCTAAACAAGTAGTGACTGGAGCACAAAGTTCTTCAATCTCTACAGCTTGGACCTTGATAGTGGGACCTTGTGGTAACAACCCCTTAACCAGAACTTCTACCTTCTTAACTTTGGTTCGGTTTTGAACAGAACTCCCAAACCCAGAAATTCTTAAATTTTCCCTCTTAAGTTCTTTAAACTTCAATTTTCTGGAAATTCTGGTCTTAATAAAGTTACACTGGCTAACACTATCAAACAACACTCTCACAGTAGCTTCTCCATCATTCCCGATTAATAATGCTGCAGCTGTTTGCAATAATCCTCCTTTACTTTTACTCCCTTTCATCGCAGTGGCATGTGCCACTGATGTCTCTACTTCTGGGGTAGGCCTACTAGGAGTGTTTTCACACAATAATGGCTGATGCCGGCCATAGCATTTTTTGCATAAAATTTTAAACTTACAAAACCTTACTCTGTGACCTTTCAAAACACATTTAAAACATGTTGTGGACTTAGTTACTCTGTCCTTTCTCTCCTCAAAAGGTAAAGCCTCAGCCACCTCACATTTATATGACTTGTGGTTGCCTTCGCAAAATATGCATTCCTTAATTCCCTTTAATTTATTCTCAGAGGATGCATGTACAGCTGACACTGTACCTGGGCTATTCCTTTTTGTAGAAACTTTGGTGCTGTGCCTGCCTTTGTCCCCTTGTTTAACATCCCACTGTGCAAACTCAATTCCCTCTCGTCTTCCTAATTCTGTGTTTAAAAGACTTAACATCTGGTGAAGGGGGATGTACACATGTTCTGTAGAGTGTCCCCTACTTAATTCAAGCAAAATTGAGCTAGGCAATTTAGACTCCAGTATAGTGAACAACATTATACCAAGTTGTCCAGGGACCTAGTTCTAACTTCAAATTCATCATATAACTGCCGTAACTCCTTGACACTATTGGGATTATTAACAGGAGGTATAGCTAAAAGTTCGCGGAGGTGGCTTTTAATTAAGATCTCTGGCTTACTAAACCGTTTCTTTAATATATCCTAAGCCACATTATAATTAGCCTCTGTGAATGCTAATCCTGCTATTGTCTTTGCTGCCTCCCCTTCCAAGAGGGACTGCAAATAATTAAACTTCTCCACCGCACTTAACACTTGACTAGAATGAACTGCTGATTGAAAACTGTCTGCCTATCCTTGCCATTCCTGAATACTCCCAGAAAATGTTTTGAGTACAAGCCTTGGTAATTGAACTGCAGATCTGTGAACCTTAACTTCACAAACACAGTTTGTTGAGGGTTGTGTTTCATTATTAGCCCTGGTCTCTAACTGTACTGAGCTGCTAAACTCTTTTGCTCTGTGGCATACTTTAACTATGTCATCAATAATCTCTTCAAAGTAAATTATGTTATTTTCTATTTCATCCTCTTCTATAAGAGCCTCAATTTTAACATTTACTTCGCTTAGAGCAACCTTTTTAGTTTCTAATATGGAAAGCTGCGCAGTCACTAAGCTTAAATCCTCTTGCTCTATGGCAGAATCCATAGTGGCAATGACCTTTGTAATTAGACCTTTGTAGGCGCTTCTCCTTTTTCTAAACTTGTTCATTCAGCTGCACTCATCTTCAATGCAAACAACAATTGGGCTCAATACCAAATAAGCTGAATTGGCAAAAATACTTAACCAAACTGATCAAACTCAAATTTTGCTTTTTTTCAAATAAATTGAATTGCTGGGTGGGGTACTGACCAACCACCAATATGGAATACCAAATTTTCCCCCCAAGTAACCGGCGCACTGAAGTCTGCAACTTTCGCCTACGAACAATAAACCAAAATTAACCAAACCGGTAAAATGTAGGCCCAAAACAACGACAGACTAGTGGCCAAGTTTCGCAATTGGGAGACCAAACTTTCTACCCTGGGACCTTAACTCAATTATGCTCAACCCGTCCAGGCCTAACTTGGGCTACAATTTGCACAATCAGAACTTTGCCGGAAAATAGTCACTGACTCAGTCTTGGGCTAGAATCCGGTTCGAAGGACCATGTTATTGTTTAGTTTATTGGGTTCAGTATCCCAGCTGAGCCATGAACGGCCAAGCTCTGAAGGGCCAGTTTAACCTACAGCCAAAGTTAAGCTAAACTAAAAACTTACGGACTTGGAGGTCCTATTAGGTCCTACCTCAGGGTTGCTGACTCGATGTGGGCCTACCTTAGGCCTCAGTTGCATAAAATTAAGATAAAAACAAAAGGGGCACTATTTATGGTCTTCTTTCTAAACCTTGCAACAACAACACAACCTGCACCAATGCACCGTTGCACGATGCAACAATCTTATATCTAAACAACCAAACTGAATTGCAAGAGAGCTCTCTATAAGACCACGCCCTGTAAGTGCCGCATTCAACAAACAAGTAGAAAGGATGCGCAGTGCCCAAAAAAAATGATGCCACAAGAGCCCAAAAATGCTAGCTCTAAATTAAGTGAATTTTTCACTAACCTTACAATTATGAGATGGATATATATACACCTTAACTAAATATATACAAGCAATGCTGCATCAACCAGCTTAGTCATCATATCGCCTTGGACAACAATGGATCTTCCTCTTCTAGATTTTCTAACAGTCTCTTGGCTCTTTGAGCACAATCTGCACATCTCACTTTCATTTCTGACCTCACTATTCCTTTTGAACCAGTTTGTCCGTAGTGCCTGGTCTTCCGCTGCCATCACCAGCCGTTCATCTTCTGGTCTCAGTGCCCCACTTCCCAGGAACTCCACGGTTTTATTACTCTCTATGTATGCTCTGTTCAGCACGTCCTCTTTGTATACTTTGCTGAACTTGTGCTCTTCCCAGTTCTTCACCTTTTCTTCTGATCTTTTCTTGTTATACCTTCTTTTGATGGTGCTTATCTTTTCCATGAGAGGTTTATTTGCAATGTCTTCAAGCTGTTCAGGTCCTATGCCAGCATCCACTAGATAATCATTTGCCTTTTTTGAGAGTGATGTTGTTTGAGGCTTTTCACGTTCATGGTCTCTTACAAATCTGACTAGCCTTCCTTCTCCTTCCTTTATGTATTGTGCTAGTGCTATTGTTGTGGCTTTGTGCACTTGGTCAATTAGCGCAAGCCCTAATCCACCGACCCTCCTTGGCAGATATAACCTTGGTGTGCATTGGTTTTATATATGACCTTATGCGCATGGAGCAATTTTCTGGTGATCGTATGCAGTTTGTTGATTTCTTGCTGGGTCCAGTTGATTATGCCAAAATTGTATGACAGTACAGGTACCGCCAGTAAGTTTATGGATAGGATCTTATTTTTACTGTTTAGGTGAGATTTTAGGATTAGCTTGATCCTTTTTGAATATTCTTTCCGCAGTCTTTCCTTCATGATGTCATTTTCCATCTTTTCAGATTCCTCCATCCCCAGATATTTATATGTAGCCTCTTGCTCTAGTTCTTCTATCACGATATTGTCCACCCTGATGTTTTCTGATTCACACCTTTTGCCTTTCTTTAGTGTGACAGTGGCACATTTCTCAAGACCAAACTCCATCTGGATGTCATCTGAGAACTTTTTGACCTCCCTGACCTCTTCTGTTAGCTCACTTTTGTTTGGGGCATATAGTTTTAGGTCATCCATGTAAAATAAGTGAGATATTTTCGGGCTGTTCTTTTCCCTTGGTCTCATTGCGTAGCCTTTGTTTAGGTTATTTATTAGTTGGCTGAGTGGGTTTAGCGCCAGTACAAACAAAAGAGGGGATATTGAATCACCCTGTTAGATCCCTCTCTTGATTCTCACACTGTTCACCTCTAAAGTTCCCTTACTATGATGGAGAGTCAGGTCTGTTTCCCATCGTGTCATAGATGTTTCTAAGAAGATCCTGATGGTAGGGTGGATCTTGTATAGTCTCAATACTTCCTTCACCCAGGAGTGGGGTACACTGTCATATGCCTTTTTGTAGTCAATCCATGCCATACTTAGGTTTCTCTGTTTCTTTCTGCTGTTCTCCAATATAGCCCTGTTGATTAACAGCTGGTCTTTTGTCCCATACGTTTTTCTGCTGCATCCTTTTTGTTTTGGGCTTATGATGTTGTTTTCTTCTGCATGGCTGTAGATCCTGTCAGCTATGATTCCTGTTAGTATTTCGTAGATTGTTGGCAAGCACGTTATTGGTCTATATTTACTTGGATTCTGGGTTTCATGGGACTTTGGTAGTAATGTTGTTTTTCCTTTTGTCAACCATTCTGGTGCTTCTTCTTCTGCTGTTACTATCTTGTTGAAGCACCTTGTTAGTTTTCCATTTAGTGATGTTAGCTTTTTCAACCAGAAGTTCTTAATCATGTCTGGGCCTGGTGCTTTCCAGTTGCTGCTTCTTTTTATTTTCTCCTCGACTTCTTTCACGGTTATTCTGTCCATGTCCATCTCTGAGATGTTTCTCACCTTTTCGCTATTGTAAAGGCTCCCAATCCATTCTGCACCATCATTATGGTTGACTTCGTTCTCGTAGATGTTCTTCCAGAAATGCTCCACTTGTTCAATTTTAGGTGGTCTTTCTACGTTTATCCGGGCATTCTTTAACTCTCTAAATAGTTTTGTTGGGTTGTCTTCAAACATCTCATTTTGTTTCTTTTCTCTGTCCAAGCGTATATATCTTGCCAATCTTTTTGCCTTTGCCGAGAGGTCTAGCTTTTTCCTCGCAATGCTTTGTCTGATCTTTCTTTCATTGTCCAGTCTTTCTCTTTGGATTAATACATTTACCTTCCTCCTTCCCAGTTCAGATCTTATTTCCCCCCTCATATGGGTAGTTAGTATTGAGATCTCCTTCCTGAGGTTATCTACTCTGCTCTCTAGTCTTTGCTGCCACCTTGGCTTCCTCTCATTTCCATTCTTTCCCTGGTTTTGTTCCTGGTTATTCTGCTTGTGTGTTTTTACTCCTGCCATCTCTGTTACGCTGACTGCTGTTGCATAATATAACCTGTTTAATTCTGTGAGGTTACTCTCCTGGGGTGTTATTGCAGGTAGTACCTTGTTTGCTATCTCTATATATTTTCTGACCTTACAGGTGTTCCTCAGCTTGGGCAATGGTCTTCTGTGGTTCAGTTCCTGGTGTACATCTTCTTCTCTGTGGATTAGGATCCTCCTTTTCATCTCCTTCTCTTCCTCACTCTCCTCTTCTATCTCTTCTGTGATAGCGTGGGGTAGACACCCCAGTTAGGTTACTTAGGTTCTAGCAAACAATCAAAAGCACTTACCGGTGCGTTGAATTAGATATTCCTTTGGGAGCCTACCATTCGATTCCTGTGTCCCACAAACAGCCTACCTAACTCTCTCTTACATTACCAATTTAGAAGCTATAGACATTACCCCTAACTATACTTAAGTACGGACAACTTCCTACCCCATTTGTCACCTTAGAAACACCACCTAATTACACTCAGCACCAACGATTAGGTCAGATAGGAAAAAACATCTCCAGGCTAGCCCAAACAATACGAACAGCCGCGTTGGTTCGTTTATGCCTTGCTCTTTCCATTCAGCTTAGATTTAGTGATATTTCCCCTTCAGTGACTTTTCGACTATATACACACACACGTCACCTCACTCCTCCCCTACAAGTTTAGTCTGTCAGGGGGATGAGGGACCCTAGACGACCTGCGGAGCGGGGTTGATGTAGTAGGATTAGGTGCAACCTGTATAGGCGGGCGAGTTGAACCATTTTCCGGAGGATCAGTTCTCTCTTCCGGAAGACTCTGGTCCTTCTGCAATTCACGTTCCCATATCTGGTCCTGATGGCGTTTAATAGAACGATCATCTTCTAGGTGGCACTTGAAGGAAACAGGGCCCGTTCTCTAGTGCATAGTTGCAGGAACCCATTTTGGTCCAGCCCCATAGTTGCGAATCATAACTGGATCATTAGGTTGCGCCTCTATAACTCTCCCTCTTTTAGTGTCATGGTACAGCTTCTGTTTTTCCTGATGGCGTAAAACTCGTTGTTGTAACGTTTCGTTTGGACGTAACAAATCGAAAACTGAACGAATTCCCCGGCCAATCATAAGTTTAGAGGGAGACACCCCCGTCGTGGTGTGAGGTGTTAATCGATATTTAAACAAAAATTTATCCAACACCACTTGCATTTCTTTCTACGAGAATGACGCAAGGCCGACTTGAAAGTACGGACCATGTTTCCCGCAAGACCGTTAGTAGACGGGTGGAAAACACTAGACCGGACATGTCTAATGCCATTTAGGTGGACGAAGGAACGAAATTCCTCACTGGTAAAACAAGTACCATTGTCGGAAACCAGGACTACGGGTAAACCCCATCGAGCGAAAACCGAACGGAGTAAGCGAATAGTAACACCCGAAGTCGTGGAAGTGGTTGGAAAAATTTCCACCCACTTAGAGTAGGCGTCCACAATGACTAGGAAATAAGTATCATTTATAGGACCTGCATAGTCAACATGGATCCTATGCCACGGTATAGTAGGCCATTCCCAAGGATGAAGTGGACTTTTCCTTGGGAGTTCTCTGTTCTCTAGGCAGCTTTGACAGGAAGGAACCAATGATTCGAGTTCTCCATCTAAACCAGGCCACCAGAAATAAGCTCTCGCCAGCTCTTTCATTTTTGTTGCGCCCATGTGTTCAGCGTGAAGTTCCTTCACTAAATTCGACCTGCCTTCATTTGGAATAATCACTCTGTGGCCCCATAAGAGACAGCCATTTTGAATGGAGAGGCCAGACTGACGTTGATAAAAAGGCTGTAATTCACTCTCAACCTTAGTAGGCCAACCAACTGAGCAGAAATGGATGACCCTAGACAGAATAGGGTCTGATTTTGTCCACTGCTCTATTTGTATCGCAGATACTGGAGTGGATTCCAAAAACTCCACCAAGTGAACCCATTCTGTCGGTATAGGTACACAATCATTTGGATTTTCTAAGGGCAACCTACTTAGCGCATCAACCATACCTAGAAGTTTACCTGACCGATGTACTAAGTCAAATTTATAGGCTTGTAGAATCAGTGCTCATCGTTGAATCCTACCTGAGGCCATAACTGGAATATTTTTATTAGGTGAAAATAAACCTAAAAGAGGCTTATGGTCAGTAATTAGTTTAAATTCATGACCCCATAGATAGAAATGAAATTTTTTTACTGCAAATACTAAGGCTAATGCTTCACGTTCCACTTGTGCATATCGTCTTTCAGTCTCAGTTAGTGTTCTAGAAGCAAAAGAGATAGGCCTATCTACACCATCAATGTGGTGAGATAACACTGCCCCAATTCCATAAGAACTGCTGTCTGCTGAAACTACGAGAGGAAGTTTAGGATCATAATGCACTAGGAGCGTGGACTTTAGTAGTACGTCCTTGGAAGCCTCAAATGCTTCCTTTTGAGTTTTCTCCCATCTCCACTGTTCCCCAGATCGTAATAGCTTATTTAGGGGTTCAAGGAAAGTCGATGCATTAGGCAAAAATTTCCTATAAAAGTTTAGGAGACCTAAATAAGCTTGTAACTGTGTGATGTTTTGTGGAGGTGGTGCATTTTCTATTGCTTCTAGTTTATCCACCGTTGGATGAATGCCTGAGGCATCTATGCGGAACCCTAAATATGAAACCTCGTTAGTGACCCATGAACACTTTTCTCTCTTTAGCTTAAGTCCGGCATCCCGGAGTCTTTTTAGAACCGTAGTTAATTTAGTTAGGTGTTCTTTTTTAGACGAACCTGAAATGAGGACATCATCTAGAAAGCAAAGTACCCCTGGAATGTGACCTAGAACTTGGTCCATTGTCCTCTGAAAAATACCCGGAGCCGATGCTATTCCATAGCATAGCCTATTGTACTTATATAGGCCTCGGTGCGTATTTATGATAGTTAATTCTTTAGAGTTTTCATCTAAACTTAGTTGAGCATAGGCTTGGGACATATCGAGTTTTGTGAAATATTTACCCCCAGCAAGAGAGCTAAATAATTCATGAGGCTTGGGTATAGAATAGCAATCTAGGACGGCTCTATTTGCTGTTAAACGGTAATCCCCACATAACCGCACGGACTTGTCCGGTTTTAGTACAGGAACTACTGGGGCAGCCCACTTAGCGTGTGTGACTGGTTCAATAATTTTATCTTTTAGCAGCCTGTCAATTTCTAAATCTACCTTCTCCCGCAGTGCATGCGCAATTGAACGAGACTTACAAAATTTCGGAGTTACATTAGGATCTACTTCTATGCAGACCTGATGGCCTTTTAGGTTGCCTACTTCAGGCCCAAAAACAGAAGAAAACTCCCTTAACAATGAGTCTATGTCAGATGGATATGAGAGTGTATGCACATCTGCCTGACCCTTTGGCAAGATTTTGTCAATCGGCATTTTCAAAGCGTCAATCCAATCACGGCCTAGTAGAGTAGGCCCTTGCTCATCCACCACTAAAAGGGTTAAGGGATGAGAGTGAGACAAAGTTTTCCGGTTGAGTGTAACTGTGACGGATGCTTCTCCACAAATAGGTATTTGTATGTCCCCATATTTCTTCAAAATAGTTTTAGATGCATGTAGTTTAGGTGTGTTTTTGAAAATTTTATCAAAAACTGTTTTGGACATGACAGTTCGGGCAGCACCTGTATCTTGTTCTAGAGGAACTGTAATTCCATTTAGGCCTACCTCTACAATATATGGGCCTGTATTTTTTCCCACTTTGCTGCTCATAAAATAGGTACTCCACTCCAATGTTCGAAGTATTTCCCCTTTGAGGATTTACACTAGAAATGTTAAAATTAGAATTTTCACCCTTTGTTTTCTTTGAAAAACACCACTTTAGCTATGTGGCCTATTTACTACAGTTTCGGCAAACTGCTTCTTTAAAAGGGCAGTCCTTCTTCCACTGGTGTTTTCCACACCCCGTACATGGCTTGGAAGGCTTAGTAGAATTAGTAGGCTTAGTCGTATTCGCCTCATACCTTTTATTTGCCTGTCTAGTAGGCTCATTAGGTCTGCCAGGCCTAGAAGATTTAAAGCTATTTACGTGTTGGGTTTTACTACTGTGATTTCCAAAAGCTCTAACATCTTTAGCAACTGCTTCTCTAGCCGTAGCTATTTCTACAGCCTGACTAAAAGTTAGGTCCTGTATGGCTAATAGGGCTCTCTGGGTAGACTCCTCTTTGAGACCCATTACAAACCTATCTTTAGCATTTCATCTAATTTGTCCCCAAATTTACACGTACGCTATGGCTTTTTATTCCTGCAACAAACTCTGCAATGCTTTCATTCCCGTCTGATGCCTTGAATAAAATTTGAAACGTTCATAGATGAGAACTACTCGGGGTTTGTAGTGATCGGTTAGGGCCTGTACCAATTCATTATAGGTGCAGGTTTCTGGCGCTTTAGGAGAAACTAGGTCCATAACTAAACCAAACGTTTTAGGGCCTATTATAGTTAAAAAGGTAGGTACTTTCTTAGCATCAGGAATGGAATTTGCCTCGAAAAACAACCTCACCCTAGTGGCATAAGCTTCGAAGTCCTCCCCAGAGTCTTCGTAGGGGCTTATATGGCCAATCACCAACATGCTAGAGCAAAACCGAATTAGGCCAAATCACGTGAAGTAGGTTAGATTAGGTTTAAATTTGATCTAGTTACTCCCCAGTTAGGGCTGAATAGTGAATTGTATTAGAGTTAGGGCTGAGTAGGAATTAGTTTTAGAGTTAAGGCTGAGTAGGAATTAGTTTTAGAGTTAGGGCTGAGTAGGAATTAGTTTTAGAGTTAGGCCGGCGGGACCTACGCTATAGTACGGTAGCTTACCCACACAAACAAACCAAATCGGACGACCCACTAGGCTACATCCAATTTTCCAAACAACCACTTGAACCCAATAAGCCAAATTAAACCAATGAGCCAAATTTAACCCAATGAACAAAATTTAATCAAATGAGCCAAATTTAACCCAATGAGCTAAATTTAATCCAATGAGCTTAATCGAATCCCATGAGCTTAATGGAATCCAATAAGCTTAATGGAATCCCATGAGCTTAATTGAATCCCATGAGCTTAATTGTATCCCATCCTCGTCGCCAAATGTGATAGCGTGGGGTAGACACCCCAGTTAGGTTACTTAGGTTCTAGCAAACAATCAAAAGCACTTACCGGTGCGTTGAATTAGATATTCCTTTGGGAGCCTACCATTCGATTCCTGTGTCCCACAAACAGCCTACCGAACTCTCTCTTACATTACCAATTTAGAAGCTATAGACATTACCCCTAACTATACTTAAGTACGGACAACTTCCTACCCCATTTGTCACCTTAGAAACACCACCTAATTACACTCAGCACCAACGATTAGGTCAGATAGGAAAAAACATCTCCAGGTTAGCCCAAAACAATACGAACAGCTGCGTTGGTTCGTTTATGCCTTGCTCTTGCCATTCAGCTTAGATTTAGTGATATTTCCCCTTTAGTGACTTTTCGACTATATACATATATATATACACACACGTCACCTCATCTTCCACACTATCATTGCCTGTGTAGCTGGTTCCTTCTTGGTGCTACTTGTATTTGCCGGGGAAGAATGAAGGATACGAGAGGCAGGCTATCTCTTTTAGGGGTATCTCTTCTAGGGGCCTCTCGTGTCCTCTTCTCTCCCTGTCGTTTGGGAGGTTAGCATCTTGAAAGAAAAGCCGGTCGTTTTCAGAGTTTATTGAGTTCTTGGTTGGCTGGGGTTATTTTACAGAAGATTTTGTTATTGTATATACAGCTGAATTAATTAAATATATATATATATAAATTTATGTACAATACTTATTTATAAAGATTATATATGATTCTTAAAATTACACAATGATAAAATATATACAATTTGGTAACGCGCAAAATTGGTTTGTCGGTAACTAATATAAAAATAATATAAATGCGGAAAATTAACTGCGCGGCCCCACACTACTGCCCACCCCGAGAAGCGGAGCACGTATATCAAAAGTAGAAATATTCGGGTCTTGATTTGAAGCGGATCCTTCGTCCAGCTCGCGTTGATCCTCGGTCGGCCTCGTTTCCGGTTGTTGCGTTGTCCTGCGCGCTCGTCCTGAGGTCTGTATTTGCTACCTCCGAGGTGCGTCTTCCATCGTCCTTTTTCCTTGTGTGCTTTTTCTCCGATCCGATGCCGTCCGATTGTGCGCCCGGTACCTGTGTGGGACCTGAAACTATATAAGCCGGTTTAAAGTTTGGTTTGGTTGATTGAAGTGGCTTAAAGTTTGGTTTGGTTGATTGAAGCGGCTTAAAGTTTGGTTTGGTTGATTGAAGCGGCTTAAAGTTTGGTTTCTTCGGATGTTATTCTGGAAATGTGGAATTGTGCCTCCATGATGGAGAACCATCCTGCGGCCGACGCTTCAGAGAACGTGGGTGGCTTGATGGTGACATGGTGCACTCCTGATTCCATCTTGCGGGAATGTAATTCGGGTCTGCTGCTGCTTCGGTTCCGACCGGCTACTACGGGTGGGCGGCGAAGAGGCGTGGCTTCGGTTTGTTCCGCCCGGCGACTGAAGGATGCTGCTTCCGCTGGCTGCTTCGGGTCACTCCGGGGTCACCAATTGTAGCTGGTTCCTTCTTGGTGCTACTTGTATTTGCCGGGGAAGAATGAAGGATACGAGAGGCAGGCTATCTCTTTTAGGGGTATCTCTTCTAGGGGCCTCTCGTGTCCTCTTCTCTCCCTGTCGTTTGGGAGGTTAGCATCTTGAAAGAAAAGCCGGTCGTTTTCAGAGTTTATTGAGTTCTTGGTTGGCTGGGGTTATTTTACAGAAGATTTTGTTATTGTATATACAGCTGAATTAATTAAATATATATATATATATATATAAATTTATGTACAATACTTATTTATAAAGATTATATATGATTCTTAAAATTACACAATGATAAAATATATACAATTTGGTAACGCGCAAAATTGGTTTGTCGGTAACTAATATAAAAATAATATAAATGCGGAAAATTAACTGCGCAGCCCCACACCTGGTCCTGATGTTGAGTCTCCCTCATCATCTGATGGCTCACTTTGGGGGAGGTGGAGGAGGAGGGGGAGGGGGTGGCAAGATGTTTGTGTGCCTGTGGTTCATTTCCACTTCCACCTCCTCCTCTTCCCGCCCTGGGCAGGCATCCTTGTCCACTTCTTTTGCGCTGTCTCTGGGAGGTGTTTCCACTATGGTACCTGGGGCTGTCTCCTTTGTTTTTTTCTGTTATTGAGGGTTTTACTTGGCTTTCTGGTGTTTCAGCCAGTTTTTTTTTTTTTTTTTTGGTTTGTTTCTTCCCTCTACCTACTGTCCCTTTGCTCGTTCTTAGTTCTTCTAGGGCAGGGGTGGCGAACCTTTTTGAGAGCGTGTGCCCAAATTGGTGATAATTTTCTGAAAAATTCTCTCGTGTGCCCGTGGGAATTTTGAGCAGAAGATTATTATTATTATTATAATATTGGTATTTTACAAAATTTTTACAGAGAAAGAGAACAAAATGCTTTCAAGCAAAGCATTCTTAGAGAAGTCTGTTTAGGCAACCAATAACGCTTCTGAATTGTTTTAAATGGGACAGCTTTAGGAATTACATGTTATTATAACCAGTAATTCACAAGAGGTAAAATTAATGAATTGGTGACAATAATAATGGACCTTTATTTCAGAAAAAAGGAGTCCTGTTGCTTATTTACGTGGGTGTATTCATTGTTTTACGATTAACAAAAGTATAACACAGAGAGATTGAAATAAATGAAAACATTTTAGAAAGCCTGTTCAAAAAATTATTAATATCAATGTTTTCAAAAAGACAATTGAAAAAAACATCATTTATAAATAGTACTGTACCTTATAAGCAACATATGAAACGTGACAGTGAAATGATAAGCTTTGGTTCATATTATAAAACAAAAAAAAATCAAGAAAAGGAAAATAAGCATGTTTTACTCTCAGTGAGACTTTTGCTGCTGCACCAACGATGACAGATATTTTATATCAGGCTTGTATTTGGTTGTTTTGAGAGCTATGCATGCGGCACTAGTTTCATGAGTAAGTCTACTCCTATAATTAGACTTGACAAAGTTCATCACTGAAAACAATGACTCACATGAATATGTAGATGAAAATACTGTTAATACTGCCATTGCTAAATTTTTCAGACAGTCAAAAGTTTCAGGAATGGAATTCCAGTTTCAGAACCTCATTTTCTGCAATTTTCGGCGCTGATCCAGTCACTAACCGATCTCTTTCAATATTTTCTAGTTCAGCTCTTAAGTCGACAAATTTTTGCCTCCAAATTGAGCTGCTTTGTAAATCAATCAATTGCATCTCAAAATTATCCAAATCAATCCACTGCAACATTTCCAAATTCAGTTTGTCTAATGTTACGCTGTCTGCACAGTTTATGAATTTTGTACTTTCTTCAAATGACCTGAACTTAGTAAATCTTAAAGAAAATTGTTCAGTAGTTGAATCACTGATGCTCGAAAATTGCATTTGAAGGCTCTGAATGTCTGTTTTCTCATGAATTTCAAGATCAGTCATGTGTTTTTTTAGTTTGGAAAATATTTAAAAGTGCCATTGTCGACATCACATTTAAAAATTTTCAGTTTGATTTCAAAGGCTTTTATGTTATCAAACATAACATCAAGTGTTTTGCCAGATCCCTGTAATTTGGTGTTCGTCATCATTTAAATGTGAGGAGAAATCTGTAAAAAACATCAATCTAGTTGAATTTTTCATTCGTCAAAAACAGACGAATTTCATCCAAACACTCAACAAATCGTTTAAGGACAAAACGTCGACTAAGCCAACGAACATTATTGTACATAACCAGTCCTGTGTACACCGAATTCACCTCGCTCAGTAAATTCTGAAATTGTCTTTTTTTCGAAGCACGCGCAGAAATAAAATTGACTACCTTGATTACAATTTTCATCTTCTTCAAGTTCCTTAAGGCCAGCTTTTGCACACAAAGCCTCCTGGTGTACAATACAATGAAAGCCTACCAGTGGATGTGCAACATATTTTTCAAACAAATTTACAAAACCTGCTTCTCTACCAATCATGCTGGGTGCACCATCAGTTGTCACGGAAACTATTTTTGAAAGGTCAACCTGTCGATTAGACAGTTCGTTTATTACTGCCTTACATATTTCGGCCCCTGTGGTATGTTCAGGTAAAGTTACCAAGCTAACCAGTTCTTCGCATATTTCATCACCCCTACAAAATCGAGCAATAATGGCTAGCCTAGCTGATGATGTAACATCAGTGCTCTCATCAAGACAAATAGAAAGGAATTTACATGAACCAATATCTTTTGTTAGCTGTTCTACTATGTTTGTTTCCATCTTTAATATTCTATCTTTTACTGTGTTTCTACTCACTGGCAAATCCTTAATGCGATGAATAATTTTTTCCTTTTCTGAAAAACGGTCAAAAAGGAAAGCAGCACATTCTAGCCATGATTCTTTAATATACTCCCCATCACTGTGTGGTTTCCCATGTTGAGCAATAATCTTTGAAATCTCAAAACCAGCATCGCAAAGCCATTTATGAACAGTTTCATAATGCCGCTTTACGGAAGAAGTCCCGCACACCACTGTTTCGGAACGTAAGATGCACAATGCTTTATCACCCTTTTTGATCATGCCAAATCTTTCACTCCACGATTCTTAAAAATCTCTGCTGCTGTTGTCTTCATTTGAACGTTTTTGTTTCTTTGTTGGTTGAGCTGACATTCTGGACAAGCTGAAAAGGATAGATACAATGCAAATACTAATGCGAAGTCAAAACAGAGTAGTAAACAGTACTGCAGTTTACAAATCACTTTACCAATAAATAATCACTTAACCACATTCCACACATTATATTCTAATCGTCAAACATTTCAAGCATTTTATTATTCATATCATTACTGTATTTTACCCCTCATAAGACGCTACAAGTGGTAAGACGCACCCTATATTTAGCAAAGAATATTGTAAGTATAGAGGAGTGTTCTGCACACGAGGAAGAGAAATAACGAACAAATGAAAAATGAGGTGACCGCCCGGGAATCGAACCCAGGATCTTCCGATTGCCGGTCAGATATGCTACCACTGCACCACGGGCCTCGATCAGTCAGAAGTCGTAATTCTCCTACATAGGGCAGAAACCAATGAGTGGTAGCATATCTGACCGGCAATCGGAAGATCCTGGGTTCGATTCCCGGGCAGTCACTTCATTTTTCATTTGTTCGTTATTTCTCTTCCTCGTGTGCAGAACACTCCTCTATACTTACGTCGTTTCTATACATTAATATGCTGCGTGGTCATTGCATTTATATATATTATATATAATATATATAACTGCGTGGTCATTGGTTATATATATATATATATATATATATATATTGGGTCTGGGTAGTAGTTGGATGGGAGACCGTCCTCTGCGCCCAGATTATGTAGCGACCCGTGGTTCGGATCCCACATAAAGCTGTAGGTCCCCTCCGTCATGACCTTAGATGTTGCGGTGGTTAAACAACCCCCAAAAAAAAAATATATATATATATATTTTATTTATTTATTATAGGTTGGGTTTAAAAAATCTTGGGGTGGCAGTGCATGCCGCGTGCCAACAATTTCTTCGCGTGCCACCTTCGGCACGCGTGCCATATGTTCTCCACCCCTGTTCTAGTGTGTTAGCAGTTACCACCAGTTGTTCCTGCACAACCCACATTGCCTTTTCTTTTGCTTTTTGTGCCTCATATGTTGGTAGTGTGGCTCTGTTTCCTCTCATGGTCAGTTCCTCTTTCTGCGATTGTCTTTAGGATATGATGTTTTTGTCTGATCACTTTTTTTCGGTCTACTGTATGGTCTGTGTACCGCTTCTGGAACCTGTATACCATGTAGTCATTCTCATCGAACTCCCTCCTTTCAATTGCCCATTTTAGAAGTTCGCTCCTCTCTTTCTGGGATCATCTGCCCTATATACAGGCTTTCTAACAGGTACAGATTTCTCTCCAGTGTCCATGTCCACTCGCTCATGGTGTTCTCATTTCCCTTTTGGACATTCTTCTACCTCCCTTTTGATCTTTCTCATTTCATCCTTCGTGATCTCCGATTTCCCTAGTTTGATGTTTGTACTGATGCTGTGGAACCGACAGTCTGGGTTTTTTTTCTAGCTTCTCCCTATCTAACACTCCTCTCTTTGTTAGCATCTCTCTGCACCTTTTGCTGGTTCCATTTTTCGGGAACTGCTCACTTGTGGCATAGGTGGTACACCACAGTATTTCTCGTTTTTCCTCCACTGACCATTGTGTCCTGGTACCCCCTCTGGGGTTGTAGGTGAAGTTAGTCAGTTTCTTTTTGTTGTTGGGTGAGATGGGGACTTCCTGGGGTAGCCCTATCATGTCACTTTGTGGAGGTTGCCCCTCATTTTGTGTAACCCGTACATACTGAGGGGCAGTAGTGTGGACTTGGGCCTTTTTTCCAGGGCTGGTATTGCTCGGAGGGTTAAGACCGTTCCCGTTTGCCAATCTCCTGATAACGGTCACATGGTACTTGGCTTTTGACACCTGTGCGACCGGGCGAAGTGGTTCTTGCTGATTCACCATTACCCCTATTCACGCCGTTGACTTTCCTTCTTAGGTTGTAGTTCATTGCATTTCTTTTTCCGCTGTCCATGGCCTCTTATTCTTGTATTCGAGGCTTCCCTGCCGATTTCCCAGTAGGGGGATCCCGCCATCCGCAACCCGGGGGACGCGTCTGGTAGGCTGGAATAGATCGTCAGAATAAACCAAATATTGTAGAATTATAACATCGTCATTTTTTAAAATGTTCTCATAGTAAAACTAGACTGTTGGATATCAAATAAGGTTTTCAATCGCTTTCCGACTAGTTTTGTTAAATGTCAAAACAAATTTCTGCAGACCAGAAAACTCTCGTTAAATACATATTTTCAGAGTATATCCGCTGCAGTGTGTACTTTAAAATGGTAAGTGGTTAAGAATTGTAGGTCTACTGAAGTGGAAAATACTTTATCTTAACGTCATAGGGAAACAAACCAATTCTCTTTTTCAACTTTTATTGTTCCATGGCATTACAGAAATATTGCGTATGACAGATATAAACAACGAAGTCAACAGATGCTAGACAGGAAAAATGTGGTATCTGCAAAATTAATTCAGTAACGAATACCTTATTTTATCCCTCTAAAATATAAGCAATGGTATAATTTACGTAAATTGGACTACTCATGATTGCATCTGTAATTCTCTTTTCAAAGCCTCACTTAAAGATGCAACTGTTGCAATGAAATTTCTACAATAGCTTAAATTAATTTGTGACAATTACAAAAATATAAACTAAAATTACCTACAATTAAAAAGAGTACATATCAAGTACATTTAAAATATGTCCTGGAAATTCACAAGAAAATAGGAGACTATCATTACCTTGCTTCAATTTTTTTCCTAAAGTTAACCGAGAAGTAATGAAACCACTTTAGTGTGCTTTGAAAAGCTTAAAAAGTATTTTGAGGACCGTTTATGAGTCGACCTTAATAAATACATACAGAAGAAACACTACATCCTTACTATTTAATGCTATGTAGGGAAATTGCATATACATGAAAGACAACATATACACACTGATATGAACTAATATATATATATATATATTAATATATATAATATATATATATATATATATATATATATATATATAATATATATATATATATATATATATATATATAAGCAGACTTAAAAGTAAATAAAATAAATAATGCCATAAATAACTTCCAATTCTCCCTTAAAAGTAATTCTTATGAATAAAGTAAATTAGCCAGAAAATTAGCTGCGCTTCAAAGGTATCCTATTAAGAATTCGTATATAGCCTCTTTCATAATTCTTGGGCGCGGCGCACACACTCCGCACCAAATCACAGTGCTTTCAGTAATGTATTTACGAATTGTTTTTCCATCACTAGTTATAATTGTTAAAACAGGAAACTGACAAATTATCACAGTGCCTATCCCTACTACAAATAGTATACCCACTTGGGCAAAGGGAAAGAACGGCATATGGTTCGTAATTGCTAAAAGTTCTTTTCATTGACGTATTTAAGTACTGTACTCAAAATACTATTCAAAAAAAGAGCTCTTTAGAAACCCTAAAACTAACTAAGTGCGAGTCCTTATTACAACCCCCGTGTTCAGCCTCATATCTGAAAGGCTTACATACATCACTGTCTTTAATAAAGATGACACTGGGGGGGGAAGCGAGCTTCTTTCTGAACACGAGACAAAATTAAAAACTTTAAAAAGAAATTGTAAAATTTGTTGAATAAAAAGTGAGTAAAAGCTGCAATTACTAGAATACATCTTCAGTGCCCAAAATTTCATCCTATTCGAGACCTAACTGAAATATCAAACTTACAAATTATGAATTTATTCTTATACAAAAAATATATAAACAAGTAAAAACAATGAAAAAGAAATAATTTGTATATAATTCTTTGGAATGGACTTCGAAGGAACTAAAAAACATTTTATTTACTTTTTACACTTAATTTAATCATAGAAATGCAATTACATCTTTGCCAATTCGCTTCATTCTACACGCGTCTTCAGAAATGGATTCCACGAAACTGTTTGCTTAATGAGAATAAGTAGTAGTCTTAATACATTATTTTCACAGATTTACGGTAGGCCTTATTAACCTATTTACAAGCAGGCCTATTCTTTTCTCTCCTAGATCTTATTATCGGGTACAGTTCCTACTATCTCCGCGTATTCTGTGTTTTCGGTGGCGCTAAGCTTATCTTTCGTATTCTCCTTTTCGCCCTTGTTCAGCTCCAACTCCGCGTACACTATCTGGAAAACGAAATGGACGCCTGAAACGTACTCTTCTTAATGCTTCTTAATGAAATTATAAATAGGAGGGGTAGAAACAGACATTAATTATAGCAATGTAAACAAACTTAAGATTCTGATTCTAAAGGTAGGAAAATAGTCGGGGAGAAGCTATGATGGCACTGCGATATCGTATGAAGTCGACGCCAATAAATCTAAATCAAGCAACGCCATTTCACAATGCAAGCAACAAAAGCATTTAAATTAAAGGATCATCGCGTCATAATGGCTGCAAAATGAAAACATGAAAATCGGGAAATCGCCAATAAATTCACAGGCCTGCGATGGTTTTGTTGTGCGAAATATTTTATCGCTTATATAGTAATTTTGGCACGCTGATTCAGAAAATATTATTTTTCGCCATCACGCACAGAATTCTCTCAAAATGTCATATTTCATATTACATACATATGTAAGTAATTTTCATTAAACTTTTATTAAACTTTTATTAAAAACTGCCTATAAATGCTTGGTTTCACCAAGACATCAAAGAAATGGAGAAGAGATATCAGGGAAGGTGAAACATCAGCATGATGGCTGATTACCGCTGGATGTTGAAACGGGATACTCTAGAATTATTACATTCGCGTACATTCGAGACAAAGGCATAGATCTCGCAAGAAAACTCAGGACAAATAAAGATAAATATGTAATTGACGTTAATAGTCTTCTTTCTTTTTAAAGTTGTTTGCATTTGTAATTAATTAGTATAACAAAGCGAAATAAATACCTAATGCAAATTGGAATAAATATTTAATTTTGTTGTTTTTCCCTTCCAATTTACAGAAAATCTTTACGTGATAGAAAAAAAAATGGACACCTTATTCGAAATCAGCGTAGTTGAATTATATAAAATCAGTTATTAGTAAGAAAACAACTCTTACAAAGTTCTCATTTGCAGGCCTGTGTATAATTGATGGAGACACTAAAGGTGTTTCCGGACTTGGAAACTTTATGGTAATTTTTTCAAATATAGAACGTTTCATTAGCATGCATTATTCTGGTGTTTGTTGAACCTTTCTGGTTGTGTATCGGGCGAGCCACGATAATAATCCTATATCAGAGGTCAATGGTTCTCAACTGGTGGGTTAAAAGACCTGAGACCTGTCAGAATTGTATGTATTATAAATCTACCCATTACTAATTTGCATATGAAGAGAAAATGAGAAATTTGTAAACTTGATGCTTTCATGAGCAGTGATCACGAAAGGCCGTGATTCACTGTTTTATGCCCGATAAGACTTAAAAGGATTGAAATCTAATCTCTCTCTCTCTCTCTTCGCAAACAGAATTTGTATTTAATGAAGTTGAAAGCCTTGCACTGTTTCAAGATCAGACTGCTATTTTTAGTTTGGAATACAGAGAATGGTGTCAGAACGCGGCTATGTCTGACCCTACCTCGGACGGATTATTAGATTTACCCTCTGTGCCTTCTTTGCTGTCATTCTCCTCCTTGATCTCTCCTTCTTCGACCTTGTCCAGCCTTGGTCCCTTCTGAAATAAAAGGTCCCTTAAGAAAAAAAAAGTACAATGTCTGAACAAGTTTTGTGAAGACTAATTTAGTGTGAAATGGCTTCCAATATCACAAATATGCCATACACCACCACTATTAATTTTGCACAATTACTGAATGGTTACCATTCCACGATAATTACGAGGTTTGCAATGCTGAAAAATGTTCTCTTTCTCAGCCATTAACCGTTAGAAAGACATTCTCCAATCATTATGTCGAGGACTGAGAAATTTAATAATATTCATTCAAACATTAAGACTAGAAACGAGACAAATTTACCTGTCCTTTCTTCGGCTTGATTTTTGAGGTGAAGTTTTTCAAGAGGTTCGAAGCCTTTCCCTTTGAAGTGTTGGGTTCACGGGCGCTTTCCGTATCGCTGCTGGAACAAAACAAATGGTCAATATTTATAGTTCATTCTTATCAAGTAAATTAGCAGGTTTTTTATTATTGCAATCATAACCTATGTTCTTCATACAAGTGAACCTTCCAAAATTTCTTTATATTTTGATTGTTATATTACTTCCTCAATTATTTGGCCAATAACAATAATGAAAATACTCACTGTTCTTCTCGCAAAGTTTCGCCACTGTCCTTCAAGTGGTTTTTAATTTTGTCTTTGGGTCCTACAATGAAACAAAGTGCAATTACTGTAGTGTCCAAAGAATTCCCATTTTTCATTATTAAATGTGATAACATTTTTACTGGTCAGTAGCTAATTGTAGAAATTACACTTTCAGGTAAGTCCCAGAACCGATCTCCACCGTTAACCGGTTACCATCCAACATCACATTTAAATCAAAGCTGAACCCTGGCGATCGAGGTTTGATATTGAATAAATGCTCTCCAGTGTGACCAAATCTTATTTAAAGCATTGCAAAATACTTTTCAGGTACAAACGAGTGTGTAAGGTCATCCCAAACATTAATTAATGGACATACGGAACAGATAAAAACGGGTTCAGATATTCTTTGCAAGCAGAAACTTAATTGTTTTCTAGTTACTTAACTCGCTAATTATTTAGGTCAGCTTCAAGTTTAAAAAAAAAAAAGGCAATTTGAGATATAGTATCTTATTTATATAGTTAAAAATAATGAAATAATGAAATACATCTACTTAAGTATACACCAACCAAACGAATTCAAATAGGTAGAACCTATATACTCACTTTCATTCCAGGCGTGCTAAAAGTATCAAAGGAAAATATGCCCTACACCCATAGTTCTTTGCGATGAAAAGTTTTTAAATTAAAACTCAGAGGATAAGCCCTTTAATAAGCACCCGAAAAGGGGGCCCATGAACTCTGTTAATTTTTCTTGGAAAGTGGTCTTAACTGAGGATTTGTACGCGAGGAACTTGTATCAAAAGGAATAAGCTCTACGAGTTCTCATTTAAAACGATACACCTTAAATTATTAAATACTTCAAATTACAACGATACTCAGAAGTAATGAAACCCTACGTTAGTTAGCTCTTAAACATAACGGTTCCTCGCGTACAAACCCACAATTAAAATTATAAAAAATTTCTAAATTTTTTTTCTGCTGCTTTTCACACCATTATAGAGAAAAAAAAAATAAAAAGTAATTTGGCAACTACCAACTTTCCTTCCACGTTTTGTTCTAACAACTTTTCAGAAGACAATTTTGCATTCTTTTCACAGGGAAACTACTGTAGACAAAAGTGCAACTAAAGCCGAATGTGTGACTAGTACAATAATGTACGTAAGCTGAAATTTATTTTAGTACGTACGACAACCCGACTTCATTAAATATTGAGGGTCATTCGAGAGAAATTTAGAAGCAAAAGTAACGAAAGGGGGGGGAGGGTTATAAAAAGTTTAATGAACAGAGGCATATTAGAAAAACGCGGATATTTAAAAACATTTATTTGAAAATGTTTTTTACTCTAGTATGATGATTATATATAATATATATATATATATATATATATTATATATATATATATATATAGAATTTTGATTACAATACAAATTCCTAAAAAAAGAAAAATAATTCCTACTTCTATAATTTAAATTAAAAATTTAATGGTACCACAGAAAATTTTGGATGAAAAACTGAGATGAGAAGTTTTCTTCGTATTAAAACGCCGTTATAATTTATATACACAACTTATACATTCTAGTCTTAAACTTACAAAATATGATAAAGTCCTTCAACTTCCGATAATCCATAGTATAATAGGCGTTAAGATATATATATATTTTATCAACCAATAGGTCTATAAAAATAAATGTGAACAAATATGTATATATATACACATTCAGTTTTAAGAGACAAAAATACACGTTTGAACAATATATATACATTTTTTTTTTTTTAAGGTAAACTTAGATAAGCATAATGGAGGCTTTTAAGCTGTTTTTAAATAGGGAAATTAAAATATTTTTATCATAGCGATGTTTAAGGAATTTTGTATTTTTGTGATCGCTGGTTTATTTAATTTTTCATATTATACAAGGTGATGCAAAAAGGCACCCCAAAAATATTTTTAACAAGCTATTTCTGGGAACACCTTGAACCACGCTGTAGTTTAGACGAATTTATTAGCATTAATAGGCTAATTAAATGTGGAGGAAGATTTCGCTTAAAAGCCTCAACCAGTATGTATGAAAGTATCCAGTGTGTTTTCAATACAAAAAAAAAATACGAATAGAGTAGTAATAGTTACATTAAGGTAAAGGTTTTTCCTCGTTAAAGATTAGTTTTAAAAGTAGGAAGCACAACAAAGCAATCGAGTCTCGCTGTTTAAAACACGAAGTTTCAAAGATCCACGAAGATTTAAAGAACTTTTCCTCAAACTGATTTGAACAGAATAGAAAAAAAAACCCGGTATTTGGAAACCTTTTCGGCTGGGATTTCAATTTTTAAATGTGCTACCATTTACCAACTGCTCAATGAGGACATTTAAAAAAAAAGATTAAAAACTAATAACAGCTTTCGGTTTGCAAAGAAAAACTAAACATTTTCCAAAATTTTCGAAGCAAAATTTACGCGAAATTAAGCAATTCTGTACGAACTCAATTTTCGCCCTTTTAAAATTTAACTATTCCAATGACGTCACATTCATTCCCATTCCCGTTTAGGAATAACGTTGAAAGTAACAAAACATCTGGTAAATAAAAAATTTAGTTCAATTAACGCTTTATTTAAAAAAAATTTCAAACAATTTTGCTTTCTCATTTCATTTGATGCCTTCAACTAAATGATAAATGAAGTGTCCGCATTTCAGCAAACTTTTTTTTTAAATTCTACAAAACTTCGTTAAGTGTGTATAGGCACAATTTCAGAGATCATCTCTCGTGTCATGCTACATTAAGTGACGTCACTAGGATATTTAACAAAAAATATATATACATATACACATAGAAGAGCGGTTAAAGGTCTTCCTATAATACGTTTTGGTGATAGGCCCATTACACAAACATGAGGATTTGTATGAAAAAATTTCTAAAAGTTTAAAAGAAAAAGTTTACGCAATGTGTTTACATAACTCGGACACACTCGCACATACGGAACTAATACGTAAAAAATATTCTTAATTTTAATGCACTCTCTCTTACACGCACACAACACGCAAGTGTGTAACCTTGAAACTAATGAGGACACTTTAAAACAGTGCCAGTCACGTGACAATCTTCATGGGTAAATGAAAAAAAAGCCCTCCGCCACACGTTATCCTAACTGATAATTATAATGGAGTCACTCTTTCCATTATATTACAAATAATTATTATTATAATGAGTGTCATTAACAAGTGAAAGAAATGTATCAGATTTCAAATAAATTAATGAATCTATCTCCATTTAATAATTCATCACAGTTATAAAAAAAATTTCAGCAGAGGAAAGTTACGATACTCCTCCGCAGCTCAGAATGTCCTTTAAAATTATTTATACATACTGTATGGGGAGAGGTGTAATGAATGAGTGGCAGAAGGTGCCGGAAGGGTCACGCGTAACTACAGCTTCCCCTCCAATACCTTCTTTACATCCTTCCTCTGAGTAAAAGAGCTTTTAAAAGTAATAAAAAATAATGTTAAAACAACACTAAGTTTACACATCGGTATTTTTCTTCTCCTGGTGTTGAATTGGATATTGGTGGTGATGAGCAACGGTTTCTATAGTATTGTGCTGCTGCTGCTGCTGCTGCTGCGGCGGCGGCGGCGGCGGCGGCTGCGGTTGTTCGATGTTAACGGTTGCCGTAGTCATTCCCGCGCCATTACCGTTAACAGATTCCGTTGCTGTTCTCCCGTTCAGCTGATCCATTGACCCTTTAACGGCTTCATTTATTTTGAAGTTGGTGTAGTCCTGTTGCTGCCTTTCTGGGTCTTGAATGTAAGCTTTACTGTCTGCCCGCATCGCTGTAGACCGAAATTAGCAGCCAAGGTTAGTTTAGAGCAAGTGAAGCGTATAGCATTTTTCAAGCCTCCAACTCGGCTATGGTACAAAAGTTATTCTCGAATACTAGAATCTTTATATCAAACTATCGAATTTATGGAAAAGAAATAGGGAAAACTTTCAATCGATCTTTGAATACCGAATCGGAACGAAAGCCAAATTTGTTCCGACCGTAGCGTGTAATTTAAAATGTTCTTTATTCTATGTGATGAACTTTGTTTATAATTTTTAATTCAAAGAAAAGGTCCAAAGCGAACGAATAAGTTTTTAAACTTTTGTAAGCTTTCAATATTCGAGAATAAATGGACGACCATGCGCACTCGAGACATGAATGAACGTTAAGGCAGACAGAACTTTAATATTTCACTTTAAAAACAAAAACTATAAAATGTCTATAAAAGTATGCATGAACACAAATGTGGAGAGACTAATTTAAGACTAGTTTTATTTAATTTAATGAATCTCCAATTATTTCTGCGGGCTATAAAAGATGGATCGGTTTGGCTTAATTTGTATTCTGAGTTAGAACAGTTTTTCCTGACAAAACAATTTGCTTTTTATGTTAAAGTATGAAATCTAATCGTAACACCAAATAGGGACTACTCCAAAAACTATTAATAAAAATACGAACATTATATAGAAAAGTATGATCGCTAAAATATATAAGCACTAACGCACAAATCAAAATTAAGTCCAAATACAGGAAAAACTAAGCAAGAAAGCATGAAATCAAGAACACTGACTCATTACTTAGCAATTCCACAATTTAAAATCTACTTCAGTTAACCCTTTAACTACTACTATCGAGTATATTCTCTTCTCGTGTAACTTCCTGCGGTGCTCCGATCGAATATACTCTATTTGGGTTTTCTGTCATCACTGAAACCCAGCACACTGATTCAATGGCGACAATGAAATGGAGCAGTTAAAGGGTTAATTTATTTTTAAATGATGAGAAGCAAGAGAACAAACTAATCTGCCTGCCTCCACTTTTCAATTCACTTGCCCTAGCTACCACAAGGCCTTTTATTTGGTCCATGTTAACACCAAAATACTTATTCCCATTTACAAACTCCCGTTCGTGAAGTTGAGGATTCAATCAAGCATTTCTATCTAATGCTTTACTACATTTAATTCTAATCATTACACTGAGGACCAATTTTACAGACACCCAAGCAACAAACCGGTATAGTATACCTTATAATACATCATAAATTCAATGCTTAAGTATTCTGGAATATCAGGAATTACAGTAGGCTCCTCCCTTATATTAAAATAAGGGACGCACCTTGCTACAGTATCTCTCTCACACACGGACACATACATACCCACACAATTAAACGAACACACTTAAGGACATGCAAACACGAGAGGTTGTACAGTATATCCCAAGTCCAAAAGCTCCGAATCCCAATTTCGTGCCTTACGCGAACATCTACAAAACTGTACCATTTCAATAAAAGCAGATTATAATCAAGATCATTATCGGATCAGTTTCAAACCAAGTGAATCGAGGCTTTAAGAAGTTGCCCTTTTGAAACGAGGGTTCTATAAAAATTCTGAAGAAGAATTTTCATACTTTATGTAATGAAAAGTCAATGGAATATGAAGCAAAATATGCCTTTTAAAGTTTAAAAGAAAGGGGTCAATTCATAACTATGGTTATAAAATGAACTGGCGAATTCATAAATCCGAAGCCTCGATTCAAGGGCAATATTAATTAGTACTGTAAGTTTAGTAATATGGCTGTGGATCACGTCTACTTACCGAAACAATACATTTGTCTGTAACGCATGACTCCTATGATGAAAAGGAGAATTAGGATGAAAATTACAATGACAATGATGGCAGCCATGGTTCCACTTCCGATGGAGTCTGCAACGAGAAATTTTTTATTAATAGGTTACAATCGTTTTACCCCACAAAAATAATAATCACTAGAGAAGAATTGTGTACCAAACAGTCTTTCAAATCGATTGAAGGAATAAAGATCATGTTGAAAAGGCTAGAAGGAAAAAATTAAGAATCTACCAACGACCTACGAATATCAGCTTTAATTCCCATTAAAAAATAAGCTAAGCTATCATGCTTCAAAACTAAGCTACTGACCCAACATAACTACAATGCAAACATAGCTAGACAATTTAATATCATATTAGAAGTGAGTTTAGTTTTCTACTGCGAAAGATTAATGTGGCAGTTTTACTTCGACACACGAAACACACTTTTACTGTTCAAACTTAAACGCATCTACACTGTGCAAGAGTCCTTTCCCAAATAGATGGTCATTAAGCTATCTAATTAGCAGTTGAATTCTCAGATGGAAGGAAGTCGCAAACAGTCGATAGATAATACGTAAATGCTTTCACTCCCAGATACCAAAAGAGGAACTAAGCAAACTTTAATTTTCCTAGAGTGGATAACTATTTCTTCCAGTTTCACCTATTATTAAAATGTTTCAACACAGCCCTCATTACCCTTTAATCATAAAATAAAAGGTAAGAATGATAAAGATGAAAGTACAACAGTTGCAGCAACCTGTCAGCCAGTCGAATTCAAGTATCTGCGATAGAGTGTAAGAGAATAACCATACGACAGAAAAGCGAGAAACTAACGCCGCAAGGATTAAAAGCCCCCAAATGATTTATCTCAAGTGGTTGCCACTTCAGTGTTAGCAGACGGTTACCTTCAGACTCGAACTGATCTGGGGACGCGATTATTTCATCACTGCTAACTTCACTAACACCATCTATTGGGAGAGAAACACACACACAAGGTTATGTAGCGATAGGACACACGCAGGACGGAGAAAGGGGGAACCTTCACACGATTCACAAACACCTTCCAAAGAGCATATGTCCCTCATTAACACAAAGTCAATGGATTCTCAGTACCTAAATTGGCATTTACAGGAGTTATTTATTTCTGTATGCACGTGTAAGGGCAGAGCCGATAGCTAACAAAACCACTAAGATTCACAAAGTAATTAAATGCCTAACTAACTCGTCAAACATTATCTCTGAGTAACTCCATTTACGTAAATCAATGAGTTTTAAAATCTTGCACAAAGACATGTCCTGATCATTGTATTATAACCAATTTCTTTAAATTATCAATGGATTTTAAGTTCGTCATTTTACTAATTGAAGCACTTCGCTCCCAACTTACCGGGAGGAGCAGGAGCTGTTGAGAGGGTAATATCGAAATTCTTCTCGCCCAACTCGTTTTTAGCGTGCAGTCTGTACATCACTCCCACATCATTGCTACTAAATTCACGAATTCTCAATGTCGCCATAAACATGTTGTTCATCAAATCCTGAAAGTAAGTTTGTAATCACAATTCTAACTTTGAAGTAAACTTGTAATGCAGGTGATATATGATAATCTAGAGCTACTATATCTACCATATAAAACGCTTCTTTTAAGTGCTAAATGTTTGCACTACGCACAAATTTGTATGCAATACAATACTATTTTCCCATTTCAAGATCTTGGTACACTGTATGGATCAAACCGAAGTACATCCTTAATTAAGCATTGTAGGTGGCATTACATTCAATAAATACCAAGCAAACTAAAACTGTTAATTCACACAAAAACCAACTACGTAACCAATGTTTATGTCTCACGACATCGACCAATGTTGATGCAACTTTGACTTGAAATTTATCTCCATTAAAGATACCATTATGACAAATATTGACGTTATACAAGGTTAAAAAGTTAAATGACACCACTTCCACTGGTTTCAAGCAATTCTAGAAGGCATCATCCGCCTCTATATGCATAGCCTATCTACTTTGTGACCCACTCAAAATGAGTTACACAAAAACCAGCGGGTATAACAAGCATTTAAAACGGACAGTGCTTCATGCTTATATTTCCTTTCTCATACTCACCCCTTTATACGTGTGCGGCTAGATATAATTAACTTAATTAATTTAATTAATTTCTTGAAAAGTGCTCAGGATCACATTATATTAAGAACACACAGCAGAAATACTTCACCTTTTTTACTTCTGTCTATTATTTCAGTAGAAGGCTAACCTAATTCTGCATGGAAGGGCTTTCATCAATTTTTAACTAAAAAATATTGTACATTAAACCACTTTCATAAACATGCCTTATGAAGAATCAGAATTACAATTTTCACCATCTGTATATTTATATAGGGCTATCTTAAACTAGTTCACTTACTTTGACGCCGGTAATATATCTTCCACTCTCCCCTGGTACTATTACTTCTAGATCGTTAATATACCAAGTCATGTCCGGTATTGGATTGGAGGTGAAATTATACTTTATTTCATATTCACTGTCCATAGGAATACCGTAAATCTGCGTTGAACTGATTGGGTAGGGCGCGACTGAAACATTAAATGAAAATAATTTCTTTGCGCATTTCTTTTTACCGCCTCTTAAAAAATTTATACAAAACCAGACCTAATACAAATTGAGAGAGTTAATACTCGCTGAAATGTAACGTTTTGTAAAGTATAGCTTTGAATGCGTGAAGACCAATCCGGAGAAATTTCTTTGAGAGAAAAATTCACTCGTTCTACGGACAATCTACTTAAAAATGAAAGCTACGATTTATTAAAATCACTTCAGGAAAGACGCCGCCTATTATGGGCACCCGGTAGCTTAGTAGTTAGTGTGGTAGACTGAGCGTTGGCCGCTTACTCAGTCTCCGCTCTTGCTCAGGTGACCCTTGGAGCGCGCACAACTACGCAGTAGAGAACGAGCTTTTTGGATGCAGCACTTCCTCTTAACAGTTAAAACTGCTAGCAACAAGATGTCAACAAGTACAACTATTTTCTACAGTACTCCAGAGAACAGAGTAAATGTAATCAATGAAGTGAAAATTAAATTTATGAAAACTACGATAGAGGTTATGAAAAACTGAAAACCAAACCAATTAAGAGAACTTGCAATTTCTATGGAGTTTACAAATTAAAAATAAATTGAAAACTAACTTTTTCACATTTGGTACCATAATAGACGTATTTATTGAGGATACGAGAATTTGTAGAAATATCTAGATATATTCCAAAACATTCATTTAATTAAGTTTTATAGAAAAGTTTGAATTATCACGGATAATTGAGGCCTTCCGAAGCAAAAGTAGCACACGCGCCATATTTTTTTTTTTTTTTTAATCGTCAGAAAACGCGTTCAAAGTTATGCGACCTTCGGATAGAGATGACTCATTTTTCGCGGGACTTTCGACCATACGAACATTGGCGTTTCTGCAATTCATCCATTACCATATGAAAGTACACTGTCTGAAGAACCTCTGAGTAGGTATAACTCATTTTTGCCCCGGATGGCGCTTGTGCTACTTTTGCTTCGGAAGACCTCAATTATGTATGCATATGGGCAGCGTCCATATTTCAGTGGTTAACAGTTTCCTGTAAGCGAAGTGAAGACAATAGGGTCGGGATTCAAACCCCAGTGGTGCTGGTGGTAATCCGGAAGTTGGCTTGGTTGCTGTACCAGTTTCTAGCCCTCCTAACTGATTATGTCTACGTATGTAATGCTTATTATAACGTACATCTTGTACATCATCGAACCACCTTTGGAGGAGCAGAAACGTTTTAAAGGTAATCATCTCTATGGCGATATAAAAGAAAACTTTTGACCGATGCGATAAGTTCTCGACACGTTGGGAAATTTTTCTCCAAAGATTCTCAACTAAGTATTTAAAGCTACACTAAAAGAATTTTTTAACTTAACTTTCCACACGCTATAAAATTCAAATAAAATATTTCTGAACACAATTTCGAGAAAAAGTCTATTCTATTAGATTAGAATTTTTCTCGAAATTGTGTTCAGAAATATTTTATTTGAATTTTATAGCGTGTGGAAAGTTAAGTCTAATTTTTCCGTTTAAAGTGGAATGACCGTCTAAAAGTGTGGTCTGAATCAAACACCAAGTTTACAAATCTTGGCAGCTTGAACATTTACTATAACAACTCTCGTAATTTCAGGTAGCATAGCGGACTAGTTTAGAAAAGTTTGGTTTTATGTAACCAATTTCCACGTGTTGTAATGCGCACCTAAAATTTCGAGTGGATTAGGTAATGTACTTTTCTTTGGAGCAACTAATGTTCATTTAAATAACGCGTGGCAATGCATGTGTTAAGATGAGACCCAAGTGACGACTAATTAAAAATATGGATCTTAAAATAAAAAACTTTGGACGGGGCTCAGTGAGCTTTTCAGTTTCCTTTCAATGACGGATACGTCTCTAACATGCACTGTTAGGGATAACTTCCTGAACTACAGGAAGTTTATAGCCATAAACTGGTCGCGTGAGATTAGTTACTGCATATTTATGGATTCTTCCCAGGCACATTGGCGCGGGGTCATTATGAAAGTCGATTAGGTAATAATTTAGTTCATATATTTAAACCGACAGTTTGTCCGAAAAGTCTAAATAAAGTTATTCAGTGAAAAACGCCGTTCTTATTGTACTCGTTAGAAATAGTTATTTGTAGGCCGACGTAGTTTAATGTCTGGCCTCAGGAGGAAAAAGAAACCGTCAACATTAAGAAACTGAAGCAGACAAGCCTACATTAGCACATATTAATTGGCATCGTAAAACTACTACATACGCCTAGTGGTACTAATATAGAATCTAACATTCTTGGGCTTCCCTAAAGACCTATAATAAGCTATATCAACGTTTTCAGTAGACTTACACCTAACATCAAGAGGAACTTCGGCATATTCTGGCTCTTGGAGTGTTGGATGTTCAATGCTACACCTCAATGACGACTTGCCATCCAAGTGATGGAACTTGTACTTCAGTGTAGACACACTGCTGTACGTGCCCTAGAAAAATAAAGCAAAACTTAAGTACCACAGGAAACTACTTACGGCATAGTACGGTCAGTAAACGGAGTCCATACTTTTGCATTACCACAGATTAAGGTCGTTTCAAAATAACTAAAAATGACCAAATGTTTAATTTAAATACTAGAACTTCAAAACTTCGGCTAAGTTTAAACTGTATAATTACGAAGATAGGTAACCCCTGGGCTACATACTATACAACGTGTTTAGAGTTGGCCCAGGCAACGGTAATAAGAATTTAAATGTCAATGGTAGGTGGGTAATAGTGAAATAACCTTATCGTCCGTGGGGGTACTCTCCGCATGCGATCTGGAAGTGATGTCTTCCGTGCCGATAAACCACCTAATCCTCGCAGCTGGTCTCGCGGCCGCCACTGTACAAGAGACTTCTTTCTCCTCGCCTTCAGCGACGACCAAAGGATTCTCATTGATGTCTAAGGTAGGCTGCCGAGGTTTAACTGAAACAGCAGCAGCATGAAAGTTTCCTTACTCCAACAAAAGTAACACATTCTAAGTAATGGTAAACTATAGTACGTTACACCAACGACCTTTACAATAATGACCACGTTCTAAAACAGAAGCTGCAAAAAGGATTACTTATACTCGCTAGGAGTGCACCGTTATTAGAAATATTACTAGAAACAAAGGAGGCTTCGCCGCTTCAGCCATCATGGACTTTAATTTTATATGACTACCCAGAGTACAAGTTTTTATTCAGTTCATGCACCTTACCATATAAACACAGACCAATGCATTTAGGTTAATTAATTAGGCCAATAAGAGCATTGTATAATATTCAAAGCTTTTTAAGCACAAATGGAGAAATGCCAAGTTTTTTAATTTAATATGGGGAGCCCTAAAACTTAAAAGGCTGAAAGCGAAGACCTATTATGGAGCCATATTTTTAAAGGCTCAGGTACATACCTTAAAGGATAAAGCGACCTACAATGAGTGGCAACCCGTAAGCTATACGCTTTTCTGGATTATCGGCAAAATGGCCTTTAATCAATCGCTTATTTCCAAGAGGAATGCTAGAACAGTCTCCGATAGCCAACCCAACGATTGGAACGTACCCAAGTGTAGAGATGGGTCGACAAAGAATTTAGCTTAAGACTCACGCCGTCCAGGCGATTCGAACCAGAGACAGTTCGATGATTTACTTATGAAACAAACTTTTCCAAAACAGACTACGAATAATTAGCTTTAAATCATGGTCGATAAGCTCTATTGTGTTTGAAAATCGAACAGACAAATCCTAATTTTTGTTCAGCTGTATACAAAAATTTGTAAGCAACAATGACTACAGTAAATGTCTGAAGTGTGTTCACCTTCAATTCACAGGGACCTGGGGCCAACCATATTCATTTTAGGATCTTTTATAAACTTTCAAAACTAGAACCAGATAGCACAGAGCTACTATGCACGATTAGGCATAGGCTTGTAGTAGGCTAATTAGGTATCTGAAAGCGGAGTTTCTAATTAAAACAATGACTAATCACCATAGATTCATACCTGAACCACGCAATTAAATTTACACTTCTCACAGCTTAGTAACTAGGCTTGGCCCTAATGCCTTAAAAACATGTTAGTAACTAATTTTTATACAAAAGTACGGAAGGCTGGTTAGTATCAATGCAAAGTGGTAGCATGTCGAGGCACTTACTCGGAACTAAATTCTGTACTGATTCAGTTACTTTGCACGCGAACCCTTCGGCTACTCAAAGTTGGAAGCTCATACGTGGACTAGTGTTTTACCAAAGTGAGGCTACACGCCTAGAGAAGACCTAAACCCCTATGTCTAACGAACCGTAAGCATTAAACCCTTAAAATGGTCGACATTAGTTGAAATTAATTCATGATACACTGCATACAACCTAGGCCTTAAATCTAGGTTGTAGGCTATACAGGCCTATGAAATTATCCTGATACGACCAATCGCAGGCTTCAGCAAATATTTATTGGAGCCTAAAACCTGAGACTTCACAAACTAGATTTCTCACCTGTAACAATGACACTTTTCGTTCCTTGCAATGCATTGGCGACAACGAAGACTTTGCACGTCCAGTCACCGTGGTCTACATCTGACACGGAGTTTATTACAATGCCACATTCGTTTCCCTTCACATTAGCAGGCTTCGAGAGCCCTTTCAACAACCCTCCGTGCACATCTTCGAGCTGAAAATAAGCCAAGTTTTATTTTCGAACAAGCATAATCATTACGTCCTTAGACAAAAAAAAAACGATGGCAGGTTGGCAGGAAAAGCCCTAAGTAAGTAGTCGTCGCTGCCAATAACAGCATGATGTATCCGTATTTACATTAGTCTAAACCGTTCAGTGGCGTCTAGGTCTAAAATACAAGTACAGTATAGTAATTCAAATGGACCAAGTCTGTACGTCAGTAGGACTAAACCCGAGGCGCAGAGATCTACCACCATTCATCATTCTTTGTGCGGTACGTTATTCAAATACTCTACATCACTGCACGCTTAATGCTATAACAGGCCTCAACCTATACTATACTATACAGCATCTAACTTAGTAGCCAGGAAGCCAACCTAGGATTTTTGTCTTGACCCAAAATTCTCGGTTAAAGTTTTTTTCTCTGCTGATTACACTGGGTAACAAAATTTGAAAATTTTTGTTTGTGATTTTTCTGTCGTTTCTTAATGATTTCGGGGAGCTGATTCCTAAAATGATATTGGTTTTGCTCTATCATCAACCGTTTCAAAAATATAGGTTATCACACTTTTCATATGGCAAAGTATATAAAGAAGGCTAACAAATATTTTCTGAAAATAAAAACACTATTGGAAATTAATGTTTATTGAGCCAAAATTGTTTGACAAACCCAAAATGGTGCAAAGGATAACACTGGTCAACACTCATTTTATTGCCAATCATATTAGAGTGATTTTGGGGTAACTTTGTGGTGCTGATTCCGAATATGACATCGGTTTTGCTAGATTGGCTCTAATTTATGAGATAATTGGTACCCCATTGAAACACGTAAAAATGCAAAAAATTTAATGTTCAGGCGGAGCCTACTTACAAATCGCATTGAAATTGTCTCAAATCATACAAAAGTAAACACATGAAATACATAATGGCATTTTATTCGGTCTCACCATCTAGAATGTTCCGGTAGTTTCCCATATGCACGCGTTATGGTTACGTTTCCTATTAATTGAGGGTATTCATTATCTCAAGAACTAGAGCCAAATCGGAAAAACTACTTTCATTTTGGAATTCAGCAACCCCAAAATACCCTAAATTCGTACAAATTTCCTTGGCAACGAAAAAAAAATGTTTTTTTGTTGACCTGTGTAATATATATCATGAGGAGAACCGATAGATAAGCCTCGTTATGCAGTGTTCGTTCCTTAAAAATGCACTGAAGAACGCGACTTCGGCGTATGAACATTCTTATCCTTTCTGATCAGCGACCATACGTAGTCTCCCATCATGGAAGCATCCCAATGGCCCTGGTACCTTTTCTCCATCGTTTGAATATCTTGATGGAATCTTTCGCCATGTTCTTCACTCACATCGCCCAAGTTATCACGAAAAAAAGTCTAGATGTGAATGCAGATAGTGTAATTTTAAAGACATACTGCACCCCATTTTGCCATAGCACTTAATCAAGTTTGACACTAACTCCTTATAGTTTGGTGCTTTATGGTCGCCTAAAAACCCACTAACCAAATCACGAAAAGCACACCAAGCCTCTTTCGATCGGAGTCATCTTGGCTTCAAGGTTCTTTGAATTCAACAGCGCCTTGACTTGTGGTCCTACAAAGATGCCAGCCTTGACTTTGGCCTCAGAGTTTAGGGAACATGACCCGAATCTGTCGGAAAACTTCCATCCAAAATCTAACGCAGTTACAAACTGCTTAATTAGACCCAACTTAATATGGAGAGGTGGTAGCAGAACTATGTCAGGCTTCACAAGAGGTTCCCTGAGTACATTGTACTTTCCTGGTTGCAGTCCTTCACGTGGAGGCCACTGAACTGTTTTATAATGCTCAGTTGAAGCCCTGCTATCCCACAGGCAAAGAAAACATTAATATTTAGTAAACCCTCCTTGTAAACCTAACAGGAAACCAATCCTCTTTAAATCATCACACACGTCCCAGTTATATTGTTCATACCTGATTTGAGTGAGCAGTTGTTTGACATTTTCATAGTCCTCTTTCATTTGAACAGAATGTGCAACTGGTATAGATGGATATTTGTTCCCATTGTGGAGTAGAACAGCTTTTAAACTCGGAGTTGAACTGTCAATAAACAGGCGCCACTCTGAGGGTATATGTGTTAACCCAATAGCTGTGAATAGACCATTAACCTCGCTGCAATAACAGAGAGCCATTGACATCGTAGAACCTTGCAAACTCTTCATGCCGCTTTCGGTATACAGTGCTCTTACAGTCTTCTCCAAGCAAATTCCACTCTGAGTCTGGAGGTCAGAAGCTCAGACCCTGATTTCGTCAGACCCAAACCTCTAAGTCGTCCAATTCCCTCTGATTTGGAAAGTGAGGGTTTGTACTGAAAGTTACTGTATATTCTTCATCATGACTGTCCTCACCAGCCGACATCTCAGATGAGCTAGCTGCATCCTCATTTTCAACCTGCAAAGCAAACAAACAAAATATAGGCATAGCTATATATGTAGAAGAGTATCAGCACTAAGAAAAATCGACACACAATGGCCCACAGTCTGTAAATACAGAAGGTAAAGTAATGGATAGATACCTGTTCTGGTGGATGTGGTATTGGAAGACCTTCGCCATGTGGTACAGGAGCTATGGACGACGCTATGCTTGGATACTGAAGAGTCTGCCTTCCTTTAACTTTCCTGTACTTAGAAACATCTACCATGCAGTAGCAGCAATCGTCTTGGTGGCTTTGGTTCTCTTCATATTTTGGGTACCGCAAAGGGCATTGCCTTGAGTACTCTCCGCAGCCACCCTTCAAGTGTGGAGCGGCAGCTTCCACAGATCACATGGGGTGACCAGGGCTTATCTTGGTCACCCATAGGCATACCAAAATAGAGCCGATACGCGATCCAGAATTTGGTGCCTTTCACAATCTTTTGCGATATTTGCTTGAGGCCTATGTAATACCCACAAACGTAGCAGAATATATCCGGCGAGTGTTTACAAGCTCTAGTTGCCACTCTTTACCAAACTACTACATTAATCATAACCTGCAGATATAGAGAGAAGTTATTAAATCTGCAACAGATTACAGATTCCAGAAAAAAGATGTATTCACAACACTGAAATAATGTTCGCAATAAAAAAGGATCGATAAAACACAAATCGTCAGCACAGAAACAGTACCTCAGTGCTGGTAACCATCAGACAAACAACCTACTTTCTGTGTGTGCTCACACTTACTGACTTCTCAGACTCTGCTCTCTTCTTTATATAGCACAGTGGAAGTTTCGGGCAATTTCTAGAGCAAGAAAAACACAACCAACATCCAGATTGTTCTCAACAATTCCTGATTATTCTGATATTGCTGCGCCCATAACAACATTATACTGGTAAAACATGAAAAATGGATTATCTCCGAAACCATTGATGATACACAAACCAAGGCCAGATTTGGACTCGGCGCCCACAAATGTATATAAAAACAAAAAATTATATATAAACAGAATCAGTGTTACAGTGTTATTTATCTTTGGGGTGTATATAATAATATCCAGGGGAGTGTGGAGGTTACACCCTTGGGCAATTTGAGATATACAAGATGGCCACCAAGAATATGAAAATATACCGAAAATCAGTTTTCGGCATTTCTTCACAACCACTCATCATGCAAATAACACAAGCTTCTATGTTTTGGGCCATGGCAAATCTAATTTCATGATCATTTTAACTTTAGGATTGATGAAAAACAATATGGCGGCCATATTTACCGCAAAATAGTCACTAATACCCACATATAACTTGAGAAACATTAGAAAATAGTGACATCGTTCAGTATAGTTATGATAAAACTGATTTCACATATATACATCATGATGGATTTTAATTACTTACAATAATATATTCCAGCACACAAAATTCAAGATGGCTACCATAATACACAATTCAGCATTATAGCCATTTCCGTTGATTGCCGTTTAATACAGAAACATTGATATAGCAAAAATTCTATAAATTATTAATTAATAATACAAAGGTACACAAATGCAGATTGCAACAGTACCATCTCAAGAAACCCCTATATAATCATGAAAATAAAAATTACAATGTTTATTATCCATTAGTCACTGTTAGCAAGTTCATCATTCTCAATTTGTTGTACCTGTATAGTGTACTCGTTGTAACACGCATTGCCTCCTTGGCAATCACAGAATAGTGTACACGCTAAGCTATTGTTCTTGCAGCCACATAGCTGACTGCTGCAGGCCTGCTCACTGCTACACGAACACTTGGGGGTTTCAGTAACTCTGCTGGGGCCAGAGGTGTGTCATTGGGCACTGTTGTTGGGGTCAGACAGTTAGAGCCGTCTTCCTTTCACCAACAGTGTGTAGTTGGGTCGAGAACGGGTGGGTCCAACTCAAGTGCGTTACGCCATATAGCAACCTGGAGGTGCGCTCGTGCCATATTCTTCCGGAATGCTTCATTGGTGGGAGGCAGAGTGCGCTTTTAGAGCACCAGCAGCCATACTCTTGCCCACCTTGGCGGACCATACCTTTAGACGTGCTTCTGTTATCGACTGACATCGCGACTGCCCATAGCAAGCCAAAATGAACTGCTCAACCTGGTCTATAACATAGGGGAGACAACCAAGACCATGCCCACAGTAGTCGAGGCGATGAGCACCAGAACGTAAAACCTTCAAGGCTACGCCCTTACCTATTCCGAAGAAAGTTGCAACGGTATCATAACCGGTTGCTCCATGAGCAGCCAGCAAGTCAGGAATAACGGCATGGTGCTCGACTGCTGTGGCGTTGATGTCAATCACAACCCGGCCTTGTATGGGAGACATCATGACGGGGCAAGTAATATCCCCACTACACACAAAGTGTAATACGAGAACGATGTCTCATCTGCCACCACAAGAGTTGCCTGACTACCTGCTTTAACCAATTGTTGTACGATTATAGTGTCAGCTTCCTCTTGGGTTGTAGCCATGTCATGTCGTCTTATCACTATTCCATTGGCGAATTCTACAGGAACAGGATCACTTCCTGTTATGACAAGCTTGTGGGGTGCGATGTCATCTGTGCGCGAAATGAGGTCTGTACAGATGAGATTAATGAGTTGGTACTTGTTTGTAGTCAGGATGACCTTTTGTGGTGGCAGACGAGATTCACGTAATGAGTACACACTACTGGCTCCCTGATCTCTACTCTGAAGCGTGGACTCTTTGATGCTTCCTTCTTTATACCTGTCAAACACAAGGTAGCCATCATTCTTCCTCAGCTGATTGGCGATGTAGCTTCGGAACATATCCAAATAGTCCTGCACTACCACTAGCAGGCCATGGCACCACCCAAAGAACAGCACAACCATCAAGAAAAGCGACTTTAACCCTTTACGGACGAGTCCGTAGCATATGCGGTCTCGCTTGTTACCAGAACGTATAGGTTTTATTGTTATTGAAAACTAAATATTTTAGTAACTAGTCACTGAAATGTCGGGAAAGGAACCCAAAATGTGTCAACTAAATGATATCTATATAATTATAAACACGTAGAAACATTCATAGAAACGAGGCATTGTAGTACAATTTATATTATTTCTGGTGGACCTTAAGGTACCATCCATCGTTAAAGGGTTAACGTTGTTCAGTGTAAGCCTTCCTGATACATGCACCTTTAGTCCTTTCTTCAGATTTGATTTAGTCTTTGCCTCACACGCACGTGTCCAGCCTCATCAAACATTGAGGTTGGATGAGGGGCTAGCTCATGAGAGCAAATGATTTATGTCTAGATTACAGGCACTGCGTTGCAAACCCATGGCTCTGGCATAAATGGTTTCAGTGTCAGACTTTATCATCATCCAGCTTGATATGCTTGCGTATTAATGACACTGTCGACAACTTTAGGAATAGGTTCATGAAATCCATTTGGCCAGCTCTGCTCAAAATGATCATGAAATTAGATTTGCCATGGCCCAAAACATAGAAAAGCATGTATTATTTGTATCTGCATGATGTGTGGTTGTGAAGAAGTGTCGAGAACTGATTTTCGGGGATATTTTCGTATTCTTGGTGGCCATCTTATATATCTCAAATTGCCCAAGGGTGTAACCTCCACACACCCCTGGATCTCATTATATACACCCCAAAGATGAACAATCAGCAGAGAAAAAAACTTTACCCGAGAATTTTGGGTCATGAGGTCCTGCTTCCAGACTATAGGTTCTGAACAATAATTTGACCCATAATGCACTCAGTATAGGTCTTACACAATTGTTGGTATAGGACAGTGGTTCCCAACCTAAGGGTAATTTTTTGTAGTAAAAATAAAGTAGGGCAAATGCGCTTTAGTGAGCATTTGCCCTTGGACCCTCCTTCCTGCAGAAATAAAAGGGGCATATATTATAAAAACATAGTAGGTACTATAGCAGCTATGTTTTCTAATGATTGGGGTAATGGAGCTGGATTAAAATTGGGTTTTGGGTAACCATACAAAAAAGTTGGTAACCACTGATATAGGAGATGAACGTAATAAAACTATGGTACAACTAGACTATATTTAATTATAATGTACACTACATCGTATTTGAAGACGCTGAACTTCAAGCCAAATAGACTTCGCCAAGACTGCATCATCTACGGAACTTTCAAGACGAAATTTAAATAATTATTGAAAGTATTTTATTTGGCCAAATCGTCTCAGTTGGTATAGAAAATCTATGGGTATTGCTCCCTGATAATTGGTGAACGATGAAAATAAAACCTCTTGTACGAAGCATTTAGACAGGACCAAATTCTAGCGACATTTTTCTCTAATGCAAAAGTGAAGAAAAGTATTTGGATTTGCAAAAAGAAAAAACTACAGAAATAATGGTTTTTAACTTAAGCCTAACGAAACCCTTTGCAAAGACAACGGTTAGAAGTTCCGTAGACTATAAAACAAATTTTTTCTAATATTTAGAGAAAAATTCTATTCCATTTTTTGTCCCCAAAATTAGACTCGCACGATTTAGTTTTGTGAGCACGCAACAATCGATTTGGAAAGTTAACATTCCTGAACGAAGATTCAAGATTCAAATAAGCCTATGCGTGATAGGAATTTAACGTTGTTATTAAGTTAGCAAAAGGTTTAAAAAGATTAGAAATTAGTGAAAATTTTTATTGAAGGCACGAGTTACTTTAATACGCAACATCAACTAACTTATTGCTACGTTGTACGCAATATAGCTAACAATTTTAATAGTACGTTTAACTTCTCAAATTTGGCCATTCCCAATTCCATTATTTGTCCAAAAACGAGAATTCTGGAAGTGTCAATCTGAAAGGAGGAAATTCTCAAATCGATCCATTCCCACGGAAAATAACCAATGAGCCCACAGCTGCGTCACGCCCTCTTCACCTTTCCCAAAGCAAGAAAACTTCCAAATTTGGAATTCCCACTTGCAGGACCGCGGGTACGGTACGGAAATGAGAACGAGCGGGAAGGAATCACGTAGAATACTGAAGACTAGTAAAATCCATAAAAAGTATATTAATATGAATTGCGTCAGAGCCATTCTAGTTTTTCATAAATTCGATACCAATGTGGTAACCAGTGACGAGTCTCGAAACCTTTATTTCTGCTCTCGGTTCGGCCATGGTTGTCTACTACATCATTGCTGAGTATGTTGACGTTCTCAAATGCAACGAACGCTTTTGTTTTAAGTAGGCAGTTAACTGCTGAAAAATGTCGCGCTATGAATGTGAATAAATTAAGAGTAAATTTTGCAATTGTCACTCGATAACCTCCTTAGAATCTTTATTCCCGAATGTGAAATACAGAGCTTAGGAATTAGGCATTACACTACTGAATACATTCAAAAATTGCACAGGATCTCCATTTAGGTCTCTACTACATCACTGGTGGTATGCCTAGCCCATTTTGTTGAAAAATTTTCAGTCTCAATTGGGCGTTTAGTTAAATGACCGACGAAGGCATTCGTAGCTACGTCTATTAAGTTAGGATAGGTCAGGTCACGTTAAACAAGGTTTCTGTTAAGTTAAATAGGGACATATCCTCGGAGAGAGAAATCGAAAAGAAAATTAGGAGATTCAAAACACGTATATATGCGCGCTTCGGTGGTGTAATGGTTAGCATCGCTGACTACATATCCACCGGCCCCGGGTTCGATTTCCAGCGAAAGCAGACTGCACTCAGTTTACCCAGCTGGTCATCTTTCCAGAAGAAATAGGTTGGTAGATAGATGGCTGCTGATCGGGAAGTCCCGAGATATAGTAGAGTCCCAGCAAAGACACTAATTTCTGACCACCCGTGGTGGGTCATGGTTCGGATTCCACGTTAAGCTACAAGTCCAAGGTGGAGTCAAGTTGACCCTCGTCAGAATAAACAATTCGAACAGAAGCCAAAGATATCACATACACACGCACACGGTATGTACATACACACGCACACGGTATGTACATACACACGCACACGGTATGTACATACACACGCACACGGTATGTACATATACACGCACACACAATGATTATACCAATTACCCAGGTATAATTCGCTTTTATATATTATTCAGTAGAGACCAACCAGGAACCAAATTTGGCAACCATAAATCGAATCCCGTTATGTTAAATATGGTTCAAATAATTAGGTATTTCGAAGGGATCTACAAAATTTTGGTACTGGCTTAGCTGGTTCCAAATTATAATTATATTCTTACAGTATTTCGGGCTAAGTCGTGACCAATGTTGTAACACAGCTTCCCGTCGATCAGCGAAGTTAAGCGACATTGGGTCTGAATAGTAGATGGATGGGAGTCCTCCGCGTGCAGATTATGTAGCAACCCGAGGTTCGGATACCACGTAAAGCTGTAGGTCCACTCTGTCATATAACCTTAGATGTTGCGAAGAAGATTAAACAAAAATACTTTCTCGCGGAACCTCGCTTGAGAGAATAATAATAATAATTAAACTTTATAACTAACGAATAAACGTAAATGACATTAAAATTCATTTGGTATTTTTAAGTAAAGTTTAAGTAGCCAAGTATTCATATTCTTGTGGTGTAGAGTAATTAAGAGGTATACACACGCTATAGGCCTACTTAACTTACCAATTTCGACAATTTATTTCAGTAAGATCCTGTCAGAACTGAATTTTAATAGTTTGAAATTGAAATTTTAATAGACTGATTCATTCCGGACATGATCCACAGTGTGGCAATCTGTTTACGGGTTAGGATTATTCTATTTTAAGAAAAAAAAAATTATTCGAAGGCTGAACAAAACTTCCGCGAGCATCCTCAATACATTTTTTTCGTTTAGGTCGTACATCAAAGACTCGTATTTAATAATAATAAACAACAACATATAGGCCCAACTTATACCAAACGCAATAGGCTAATTAAGATAATGACTACTAATAAGGGTGGTTATAACTATAAATCTGTTACAGCATTATTGCAAACGAATACACTAAAAATTCTGCGAGACATTTATGCGCGATTCAGAGTGACACGATCAGGATTCTTCACGGGACTAAAACATTAATAAAACTTAAAAAGTGGAGAGGTCAATGGGGAGGAAATAGGCCTAACTTCATTCTCTACGAAAGTCATCCGCAACCGAAACCTTCCATTTGAAATTATCCGTTACATTATCTAAACTAGCAAAAACCCGCCCTACGCGGGATATTTTTGCTAGTCACTTAAATATTCAATGCAGGTTCGCAGATTTTACTTGAAGCTCAGGAAGTAAATTTCAAATACTTTTCTTTTTTGACCAATCATGACTCCGGATGAGTAACTAAAAATTTTGATGGCTACATTTTCTAAATTTATTCAGACTTGATTTTCTTCATTCCACGCAAGTGTACGAAACGCTGTAAAAGCGTGTTGGGACTGTTTACTTGTAGACTTTAATGATAGGGAAGGCCAACAGTCCACGCTTCTATAAAATTTTATATTTTTCTAATAACTAGAACCAGCAGCAGATCAACAAATTAACGAAAGCTTGATTTTCAAATCCCAAGACCAATAGGCTTCGTGTTTTAGCATACATTGGGGGGGGGGGGGGGGGGGGGGGGGGGGGGGGGGGGAAAGGAAGTTGCTCGAGACACTCCAGGGATCCCAGAGGGCGTTGTCACTAAGTTTCACAAATATCGGTTCAGCCGTTTGAACCTGAAAAGGAGAGACCGACAGCGGGAGACAGGCGGTGAATTATGGTATGATGTATAAGAAACCAGTTGTGATAGCGTGGGGTAGACACCCCAGTTAGATTACTTAGGTTCTAGCAAACAATCAAAAGCACTTACCGGTGCGTTGAATTAGATATTCCTTTGGGAGCCTACCATTAGATTCCTGTGTCCCACAAACAGCCTACCTAACTCTCTTACATTCCAATTTAGAAGCTATAGACATTACCCCTAGCTATACTTAAGTACAGACAACTTCCTACCCCCATTTATCACCTTAAACACCACCTAATTACACTCGGCACCAACGATTAAGTCAGGTAGGAAAAACATCTCAGCTTAGCTTAGCTTTTGTGACATTTCCCCTTTAGTGACAGACTATATACATATATATACACACACGTCACCTCACCAGTTTTATATCATCATTTGGTCAATTAGGATGATATATACTGCAAGTCATTTCTTCGTTAATTAAATCCAGAACCTCTATTTCCTCACACACGGCCCATATGGATCGGCGTGAACTCGGTTACCCGTGCCCAAGCAATGGCAGCCGGTTTAACTTCAAACGGCGTCAAAGGTGGGAGTCTATTATGCAATCCACCGATCGGGCTATGGTAACTATCTCCTTAAAGAATATTTAATGAATTTGTATTCTCACTTACAAAGAGTGGCCTCGCTCACTTCCCTTACTTCTGAACGAAATGCAGTTATTTGTATTTATAAAATTTTCATCTCTGCAATTTTTAGAAAAGTGTCGAGTTATTACGTTCGCGTGTTCCTTTCCTTCTAGTATTTAGCTCCGAGAAATTGAAGTTATAATTGTCGTTAGCCGTACCAATAAAGCCATCAATTTCCCACCACCACTCCATATGCATTTCAAAATACCGTAGGATTAGACCAATTATTTTCTGGGCAGACATCTTCCATGCCCCCCACCGACCGTAACAAACTCTGGTGACGGTTTTGTTTGGGTTTATCTCGAGTGTGTGAACTAGACGTCAACACGGGTTCACCGACCGCAATACCGCAATCTGATCCCAAAACTCGCACGCAAGAATGGGAAAAAAAAAAATTTCAAACATTTTCGAAACGCTCAATAGTGACAATAGTAGCTTTTCAATTTAAGGAAATTTCATATAAAAGTTTACGCCGATGAACAAACAATAAAACTCCATAAAAGTGGACATTACATCAGTACTACAACTGCAATACAGTTTAAGCGTGAAAATGAATCGTCTCTGCGTCAGGAAAATTAAACAAGAGGGGAAAAGTTAATTTAAAATGGCTTCGTCCATTCACATCGTCTAACTTACGATTAAGATAGAGTCCTTTGAGGTCTACTGTACCCAAGATCTTAAATTTAATTTTCAATCAATAACTACATAACACTGCGCTGTAATGAAGTGATAAACTGAAAATTACCTACACAGAAGGTAGAACAAATAATCAGAGGCTTAAGGTACGCCTAATTCTTATGCCTTAATTATAAACCAAGGATTTTAAAGACGTAATATTAAAGGGAATTAATCAGAATACCTTCATACCTAATTATGTACCTGTACCAAATATACATAATACGTTTCTGTAAAGCATTGGACGTAAGAAGAGAGTTGTTTACGCCTGAATAGAACGTCAGACGAATGGGGTGGAGACACCAAAAAATTATAAATTCAAATTCCTATAAGGAACTCGGGCGAGGTGGAAAGTTGATAACTCTCCGGTTCTTTAACTATTAAATAATAAGGACATTTACACACTGAACTAGCCTATTAGTTTCTAAAGGCTTCGATTAAGCCTACTACGACCTTAGAAGCTAAGATGGAAATATTACTATTCCGATGACAAATATTAAGATCATAAATTTTTCGAAATGGTATAGATAAATTATATTTTAATAGTTTAAAAACTTTAATTGTAGATTTGTAGACCAAGATAAAAATGGAACTCGAATCTAACAATACTTAAGTCTCTTATTTGTGAACATTCAAACGCATTCGTCTAAAACATTTTACATTCGAGAAAAAATTTCTTTTCGTGTTCAGAATTTGTCAATTTGGTCGAGTGTCAAAATAAGTTTCTCATAAAAGTCCCTACAGCCCCTTGGGCAGAAAATGGAATTTATCAAGCCCATATTGTGAATATTTGCGTGTGAACACAATTGAGGGACAATATTCGGATCACCTGAAGATCAGAGCCCCCAGCCTTCGTTAGTTAGCCTTATAAGGCTAACTAACGAAAATATCAACTTAACCTAACCAATCGTCAAGGGTGTGATCCCAATATTCAAATTATTGTTCAGAAATACAAATATCCGAGTACAATTACTGCGGTAAGGGCAATCTAAACTTTACTTGTAAAAAAAATTACATTATACACAATATAGGCTATACGAGCAGATGTAAATGGGGTCGTAACATTTACATACAGTAATTCGGAGTAGCTCTTTAAATTTATTAGCACGTACTGATCACAAATGATTTTGGGGGAAAAAAAAAAAAAAAAAAAAAAAATTACTGAACTACCTCAAGTTTGTTGTGAAAAGACTACAATTTACGCATCAAATTGATATTAAAATCCTGGATTAAAGTCGGTTACTATGAAAAGTTTGTAGGAGGCAATTTTTAAATCGATCCATTCTCCATTGCCACGGTCAAATATTTATATATGTAAAAAAATATATCCTTCATACATGCATTTACGTCAACCTTCTTTTTACCATTCCCAAATCAAGAAACTCCCAAATCTATTTAATTCTCACTTTCGGATCTCTAATGGAAATGGGGCCAAAGACTACCTATATCCTATAGTAGAGGTTCCCAAACTGGGGTCATGAGGTCGTTTCAGTGGGGGTCGCGGCACAGTTGAAGTAATTTTTGTTAATAGGTTTTTACCACTTAAGCTGCACAACATGCACGGAAATTAGCAAGTGTGCGCGCGCGCTTAAGAATAATTAAATAAATTTTAATTCAAAATGTTTCTTTATTAAATTAATACTTTAAAAAAAAATTACAATATTAAGGTGTGATAAGATTGTGTGGTTTGACCAAGGTGTCTTCGTACTAAAAATATTTTTAAGGCAAAATAGGCCTATGGTTGTGCCAGTGCTGTATGGATTGTACAAGGGGTGTTTTTGCCATTTCATGCAAGTTGTTTATATATATTTTTAGTTATTTTCCCAATTCCCAGTAGTTTGGAAATGTGGAAGTGTTGGCAACTATAATTTTTTTTAAAACTATATTCATATTATACATCGTAACAGTAAAGCTATATCATTGTTAAATTTTACTAATTTATACTGCCATTTTAATAAGCTTCCATTTAAACTGAAAAAGGAAGTTTTGAATCAAGCTATAAGAGCCGGATCAAGCAGTACGCCAAACACGCACATGCGTGGAGCCCAGACAAATATTGCGCTCATGAGGGCAGCATAATGAACGAGGGTAACATATTACTTAGTTTTTTTTTTTAAATAAATTTAAACTATAACAATTAGATTGCTCACATTAAGCTTTAGTTCTCCTCTGTCAATGACGAAAATGTCAACATAAAATGGTATACCAACATACGTAAAATAAGATGGCGTCGACCTCTCACGTGACGTGGCTAAAACAGCAAAAAAATGCATAAAATATGATTTGAAAATAATTGAACTTTAGAAAAAAAAATCCAACTCCATTCCGCTGCCTTTGCACGATAATTCAAACGTCATATGCAAGGTCGACGCGCCAGTCGCGCCTTAACAGACAGTGCCTCCAATTTCATAGATACATTACGTACGATCAGTTTTTATTGCTATTGTAATTGTAATTAAATCTTGTTCCGTAGAGCCAGGTTTCGTTTCTCAAGAACCAATGAAGCCTAAATTACATCAAGTGACTTTATAGCATCAAAAAAACCGGTTGACTCGTTCTCGAAGGAAAAAAAACAACCTGGGTCTATTCAAATAAGCAAGTTGAAGACTGCTAATATCAGTAAAGATTAGTTTCACTAATGGTAGTTTGTCATAGAATTATGTATGTAATCCCACTTGAAATTATTGTGGTTTTCAGTTTTCTTTAACTTTATAAATTGCAAGTAAAGTTTGTGAAAAATGCTATTAACTAGTTAATTTTTTTATATTCCGTTAGGCCTAGTAAAATATGTCTGTGTTTGCAAATTTGTCCATTTCACTTAAAAAAAAAAATCAGTTAAACAGCTAGGATAAATTGTGATTAAGCAAAAAAACGAAGCAATAAAAAGTGATACAAGTGTAGTGGCGTCAACTTCCAACCAGGTTGAGACCACTGAAAATATGAAAGTACAGTACTCTGAGAAATAACATTAGTTATGGAAAATCCATACTCGATATCACACGCCATTGTGCGTTATTTGTGGTGAAACATTGGTCAATGAACGTAAGAAACCATCAAAACTGTTACGGCATTTAAAAACTAAACACCAACTTAAAAGGAAAAACGGTTGAATGTTTTTAACCTACTGCAAGTTCGAATTTTAGAAAACGCAACAACCTTAATCTCAGGAAAATGAAATACAAAAGCACTGGTGGCTTCATATCAAATGTCGCTAATTGCACGCTCAGAAAAACCATGTACAATTGTTGAATCACTAATAATGGCATGTATATCTGATTTAGTAACAAAATGTTAAGAAATAATGAAAAAATTAGGCCATTCCATCTTCAAATAACAGTTTCTCGAGGAAATTTGGACATGGCCAGTGGCGTAAAAGAGCAACTTTGTCAAATTAATGCAAGCGAAATGTTTGAGATTCACTTGGATGAAACAACGGACGTAGAAGGCCGTACGCAGAATATTTATTTACTGTTTTTGAAAATCTGCTCAAAATACAAACACAGTACCGATTAAGCCTTTCGCTCCGCGGTGGCATATAAACTACACGTCCAATCTGCGCTCAGATCCGGGTGTGGTAAATAAACCAACTCTTAATCTTTTCTGAACTCCCGGTGTAGTTTATAAAACCAAGGGTGTATCTCACTCTTTCCACCCTCTGGTGTTGAAAAGGGGGATACATGTATTATAATTCGAATTCATATAATTCGCTTCAAAGCTATGCCGGTAGTGAAAGGGTTAACCGTTGTGCTAGCATTTGTACAGACAGTGCAAGATCAATGACTGGCAGGCACAGTTGCCTTTTAAAATGTATACAGACCGACTCCAAATGCAGTATGGACCTCTTTCTTCATCGTCAAGCATTAGCTGCCACGTCAATGCCACAGGATTTGCTTTCAGTTATGAACAGTATTGTGAAAATAATTAATTATTAAAGTTCGTGCGACTAAATTAAGATAGTTTAAGTCTCAATTTGTCTCAATTTACAGTTTTTTCACAGACCATTCGTGAGTAGCACAGCTTCCTTATTTAAGCGACTTGTTTGGTCACTTGAATGATTTAAATGTTTCTTTAAGGTCGAGATGTAAATGCTTTTATAGCTGAAGATAAAGTCGCAACATTAAGAAAAACTAGTCAGAGAGAGTTCACATTAACTGAAAATTTTGCACAAATGTGCGCTTTTTTTTAGAAGTTTCCAGATGATGACTACCTTGGTTTGAAGTCATTAATAACAAGTCATATATTGAAGGCATCATTGAGCGACACGAGTATTTTACTAAAGACGACTCTGGACCTAATGTTCGGCGGGTGTGTAATCCTTTTTCGGACAGAATTACTCAATAAGCATCAATGTCACCAATTGAACAAGATCAGTTGGTTGAATGAAGTTATGATGAAAGAAACTTCAATTCAAGTCTCAGAACTTGTCAGTCAGTTTTAGACATCTGTATCAAACGAAGCATTGAAATTGTTGACTGCCTTTGCATCCTCATACTTGTGTAAATCTGTTTTTTCATATTTAGTTCAATAGAACGTAACTGCTTGCTTGATGTTGAATCAGAATTAATAAAGATTAGTTAGTATTCAGCGAAGACCAGAGAAGTTGTGTAGGTCTAAACAATCACATTGCTCTCATTAAAACAAGCTGAAACAATTTAAATTTGATTATGGGATTTTATAACGTCTACTTTTTAATAAAAATCAAATTAATACAAGTGATTTTATGAATCCCTATTTAGCGGTTTAGCCATTATTAAAATCAGTTCTGTGAAATAAAGGTTTATTTTTAAAAGCAAACCCTACTTAAATTCACATGTGCAACTATTGTAAAAGAAAAATATTGTATTAACACGGTCATTAGAATACTTAAAATGTGGGTCGCGAATGACATTTATATGTAGCCTAAGACTGGGGTCACGGAACAAAAATTTTGGGAAGCCATGTCCTATAGGAACGTTGCCTGTATCAGACAAAATACTTTTGGAACAGAAATTTTCATGCCAATGAAACCTTAACATTCACCTTAAGCTCGGGAGCCACTTAAATTTTGAGTGCAGCTTCAGAAATTTCGCCCGACTGGATTTAGATGCGAAGCTCAAAATTTTGATAGCTGTGGTATTTTTGTAAAATTATTGTCCCCAACTCTTCCTCGATTTTCCAAAAGGTGGAATTTTGTACGAGCGTGGCCTGACTAGATTGATGACGCCATGCGAGAAGTGATCCACTTCGCACAATTTTGAAAACCTTTAATACATTCTATAAAACGGTCATATATACTGCAATTAGCTACACGTAGCAAAACCATCCAGTAGACTCGGCTATGGGTATAGGAGTTCCGACCTTTCTTTGTTGCCCGAAATGAAGCCTAAACAAATGTACGAACGCACAACCTCTATCTGCCAAGGATAAGGACCAAGGACAATCGCAAATATTTGTTTTGTGCAATCATTTTTCAGAGAAGCGTAGCAAACAGCTGATTTCAACCCTACTTGCTATGGGTAGCGGGTATAGTTAACAGCTTTATCGCGTAAATATGGCCGAACAGGGTACACGTTCTGCTTGCCCAAAGTCATATTGAGGAACCTTTCACGAGTTAAATAAAATTCAAGCTTAACTAGTTTGTTTTTTAACTTAAAAAAAAATAATGCAGATAATTCTGAAGTTATTTGAAAATCTTTACCTTAAAACATAAAGCTCCTCTTAAAACTTGCCTCTTAAAAACCTTGGAAGACTGTCAAAGCGCATAACTACACGTAGATTAATAGCCAATAAAATGTACTGATGACGTCAGACTCATTTGGGCGTGTACAGTATTTTTTATCAATAGCTTAAACCTAATAATTTGATGATCACTACATCCTAAACTCTCGCCTACTTCTAAACCTTCGACTATATTTTCGCCGTTCGTCATCACCACGTCTAAAATATTGTCACCGCACGTTGGTTCGACAACCATCTGTCGTAAAAACTTATCTTCCATGAACTCAACCAGTCTCAAGCCCTACTCATTACCAGTAAGTCTCGTAATTAACATTAGGGGAGTTAAAGTCTCCGACAATTACGCTACGTTCCAAATTATTAAGCAGATTGCATTTTCTCCAATGTTTTCAAAAGTGTTTCACCGATTTCAATGAAATTTATAGCAAATAATTCCTATATATAGAAGCACTGATGGGATTCATTTCGATAAAATATTTTGATAATTAAAAAAATTATTTTTATTGAAAAATGTGAAATATGATGTTCCGAATTGTTAAGCAAGTATTCTATTTACAGATCTAAATGGTGAAAATGGGTAAGAAGAAGGATTTAACACCAACTGAGAAAGAAAAATAGTCCAGTTCCTAGCTGAAAATATAAAATCTATTGAAATTGCGAAGCAGTTTGGCAGGGCTTATCGAACTGTAAACAAGTTTGTAGCGGAGGGTACCAAACTGAGGCAGCGAAGTGATAAAGGAGCTATAAGAAAAGTGACAAGGCGGCAGATATCTGTAATCAAGCGCAAAGTTGCAAAGCATCCATTGTCCTCTAGTAAAAAGGTTTGTGAGCAGGCTGGCATACATAATGTACCAAGAACATCTCTATGTGGAATCCTCCAAGCAATTGGCAAGACGTGTAAACCTACGATTCAGTCACCATTAATACCCAGGTACAAGCAGCAGCGTGTTGAATGGGCGCGTCAGTACGTGAAAACAGATTTTAATACTGTATTGTTCATCGATGAATGAAAAGCAACCCTTGAAGGACTATGTTTGGTCAAGATGATGTATTGCTGAGAGCCAATTTCTACCATCGAGATTAAGACGCCAACAAGGTGGAGGTGGTGTCATGTTTTGGCAGGATTTGATAGGCAATGAAGTAGCTGTCTTGTCCCATACAGTGCCTGATTGTGTAAAAACGAATGCCCAGTCTTACACAAACTTTCTAAAAGAAAACCTCATTCTATGTTAGAGATTGACCCTTAGCAATCCATCTTCTTGACCAACCATCATATCCCTGAAGGGGTGCTCTTCATTCATCGGTTAACAATACAGTATTAAAATCTATTTTCACGTACTGACGCACCCATTCAACACGGTGCTGCTTGTACCTGGGTGTTAATGGTGACTGAATCTTAGGTTTACACGTCTTGCCAATTGTTTGGAGGATTCCACATAGAGATGTTCTTGGTACATTATGAATGCCAGCCTGCTCACAAACCTTTTTACTAGAGGACAATGGATGCTTTGCAACTTTGCGCTTGATTACAGATATCTGCCGCCTTGTCACTTTCCTTATAGCTTTTTTATCAGTTCGGTACCCTCCGCTACAAACTTGTTTACAGTTCGATAAGCCCTGCCAAACTGCTTCGCAATTTCAATAGATTTTATATTTTCAGCTAGGAACTGGACTATTTTTCTTTTCTCAGTTGGTGTTAAATCATCCTTCTTACCCATTTTCACCATTTAGATCTGTAAATAGAATACTTACTTAATAATTCGGATCATCATATTTTACATATTTTTCAATAGATTTTTTTTTTTAATTATTAAAATATTTTATCGAAATGAATACCATCAGTGCTTCTATATATAGGAATTATTTGCTATAAATTTCATTGAAATCTGAAAAACGTTTGAAAACATTGGAGAAAATGCAATCTGCTTAATAATTTGGAACGTAGTGTATACTATTCCGATTATCAATAAAGTTACCAAGAAGTGAGTAAAATCTAGTATCTGTATTGAGGGGTTGAACGGGAGGTCTATAAACAAAATTAAAACTAATACTACGCGCCCAACTTCAACGCATATCGCATTAATTGCTGCCGGAAAATCTATCTTAACCTCGACAGCCCTAAGGGAATTACGAATTTACAGCAAAACGCCGCCACCAATCCTATGTAACCTATCATTAATAAAGTTTAAAACCCGGTATATCAAATTCCCCCCAAACAAGTCCCGAGTCACGGTATTTAACCACGTTTCAGTTATAGCAACTATATCGTAGTTGCCGGAATAAATTATCGCATTAAATTCGTTTAATTTATTTCTAATACTACGCGCGTTACAAATTACAATAAAAGACGTTTAAGTTATTTTTTACCACGGGCCGGCATTTTAAACTTTTTCACGTCGGGCCCGCGTTCCCAGGACCCACAACGTTTAAAGGCGGCTTCGACCTATACAGCTTTCGTACGTTTTCGTCAATTAACCAACCTAGCCTAGCATTACCTATTTCATTAAAATGCACCCCCATCTTTTATAAAAAGGCTAGGATTACTGAATTCTGACCACAGCTTTACGAAGGGTACATTTTCCTCAGCACAAATCTCTAATTTAGTATTAAAAAATATCGCTTTAGACGTAATCCTAAGACCCAAACCGTGCCTAGGGGCAATACCTAGAACTAAAGACCTATCTGACCTCGCCTTTAGGGACCTAATTAACCCCGCCTCTCTCTCTCTCATTCGTGCCTATTCGAGTCGTTGGCCGCCCCCCTACCATCGTCAACAACATCGAGTGACGGGAGGCAACGTCAATCCTATCCACTTCGTCCCTAACTCTGTCAACCCTGGCCCCTGGGAAACATACCCTCCTCTTGGATGCCGTTCAACGAACTCTGTGTCCATATGGAGCACTAAAGAGTCCCCAATTAAAATAGTTTCCCCCTCATTCACGTCCCTTTCCAAATGGGCGAAAGGGTTCGAAACCTCGATGGGGGGGGGGGGGGGGGGGATTCCTATCACCTAACGTATGCGGCCTAGCTCCACCCTTAACTTCTCTAAATCCCTCCCCATCTACTAATCTCGGACCAACCTTAACCCCTTCCTCAACTCTATCCAACCTTCCCGATAAGCTACCTAAACTAGAAACTAGGTTACGCACCTCACCCTTCAAATTATTAATGTCTTCAACGTCAGTGTTGGTTCGGCTTTCGTCAACCGTAGCCCTACCCCTGCCCTCATCAAGCGTTGCAAGTCTTTCCGTTACCTCACGTACACTGCGTTTTATGTCAACTATTTCCTCCCTTAACTCGCAAAAGAAACGACTGATCTCTCGGTAATCGCCATAGGACCGCCGTTATAATCTTTAAAATCCGTATACCACCGGTTTACCTCACCTAACACGACGCTCTCTGCGACGGCATCGCGCAAGTTAAATTAGTTTATAACCGTCACAAGTTTAAGTTAAATTAAGCCGGCACGCTATGAAAACTTCTAAATCGTTAAAAACCACTAATATTCAAGTACTTAACTATAACAATGTGAATATAAACGCAATTATATAAAATTCAAAACTTTCCAAAAGTAAAATTATTAGCAATATGCAAAAGTAGAAGCAATATCAGAGGGCTCAGGAAATGCGTCCGTTCAGTCGTCGTCTTCTTCCGCAGCTTATTATCCCATCTTTACATGGGGTCGCTGTTTTTGGTTCATCTTCTCCACTCTCCTCTGTCGTATACCGCGTCCTCCTCCAAGTCCTTCTCCCTGATGTCCGCCACCACACAGTCTCTCCATCTCGCCTTCGGTCTTCCTCCTCTTCTCCGTCCCGGCAACTCCATCTCCAGCACTCTGCGCCCCACATACTACTATACTCCTCCTCTTCTGACGTGTCCATACCACCTCAGCCTGGCCTCTTGCACCGTAGATGCTTCCGCCACCTTCACTGTTCCTCTTATATGCTCATTTCTGACCCTATCCCTCCTCGTCACTCCTCACATCCATCTCAACATCTTCATTTCAGCCACATCGATTTTTCTTTCATTGCTCTTCTTCATTGGCACAGTCTCCATTCCATACAACATTGCCGGCCTCACCACTGTTTTGAATACCTTTCCCTTCAGTTTCACTGGGACCCTCTTATCACAGAGCACCCCTGATACGTCTCTCCAGTTCTTCCACCCCGACTCTCTCTCAAGATATTGTGAGGCTGGAGCGAGTGCAGGCGAGGGCCACAAAGTTAATCCCTTCCGTTAGGCATATGGGCTACAATCGACGGTTACGCGCCCTGAACTTGTTTTCGCTTGAAACTCGGAGGCTGCGCGGTCAACTGATCGAGGTTTTCAAGCTCTTTCGCGGGTTCAACGATGTCGATTTTACAAGTATGTTTAGTTTAAATGATAACCCAACTCGCAACAATGGTTGGAAGTTGGATTTGAAACGGTTTAGGACTAGTGTGTGGGAATTACTTTACGTATAAGATCTGTGACACATGGAACAGGTTACCTTCGGAAGTTGTGAACAGTTCCTCTGTGGATCAGTTCAAGAAAAGGGTAGACGAAATCTTGCACACTATTTGTGTGTGTAAAGACATTTAGGACCTCAGTCTGCGGAAATTTCTTTTCCTATAAAATAGTTAATATCTGGAACCAACTTCCCTCAGAGGTTGTTTCCAGTCAAAGTGTAAATCTGTTTAAAAATAAGCTAGACAAAGTACTGAACACTCATAGTTTAAGATTAAAACCTCAGAAAACTCTGCAGGAGTTCGCTTGCTCGGTGTCTCTGTGAGCAAGCTAAATATAGAGCTATTTATATATTCTCCACTTTCCTGTAAAATTTCCTTGGCTACTTTTCCAGGGTCAAGGTATTTTCTTCAACCTTTTTCCGTACCTGCCTCTGGCAGGGAGGGAGCGGAGGGTGGGGAGAGAGCCTTCTACTTTTCTATCCAGTTTTCTACTACTGCTAGGATAGTTGAAAGAAAAATAAACGTTTACAAAATTTTCCCTGGCACCCGTTGCCATTGGTACCTCCTCGGTATGGGCCGCAAGGCCTTTTGAGGTACTTCTTTTCCTTGTAACTCCTTGTAACTCACTCTCTCTCCTCTGCATCCACTGTTGACCCCACGTATTTAAAATACTCCACCGTCTTAATACGCTCTCCACTCAATGTCACTTCCCCTCCTCGGTCCTGCTGCACATCTCATCTCTCATATATTCGGTCTTCTTTCGGCTAATTCTCATCCCCCTACTTTCCAACGCCTCTCTCCAATTTTCCAACTGCTGCTCCACCTCTCGTCTCCACTCAACACAACATCGTCTGCATACATCATGCACCACGGCGCCTCCCCTCTAATCCTGTCCGTCAACACATCGAATACCACATTGAAAAGGGAGGGGCTCAAAGCTGATCCTCGGTGCAGACCAACTTCCACCCCAAAGCTCTCTTACACACCCACACTACTCCTCACCTTAGTTGTTACTCCCCTGTACATCCCCTTGATCAGTTTAACATACTTCTCCGGTACCATCTTTTCCCTTAAGCATCTCCAAACTACCTGCCGTGGTATCCTATCATATGCCTTCTCCAAGTCAATAAAAACCATGTGCAACGCCTTCTGCCCGTCTCTGCCAACTGTTTCAATGCAAAAACTGCATCTGTCGTTCTCCTTCCCGGCATAAATCCAAACTGTTCCACTAACACTTCGTCTCTCAACCTACTCTCCACTATTCGCTCCCATATCTTCATTGTATGTGATATTAGCTTGATCCCTCTATAATTCGTGCAATCTTGTACGTCTCCCTTCTCTCTGAAATATAGGCACTATGATGCTGGTCCGCCACTCATCCGGAATCATCACCTGGTCAAACAACTTCTGCATTAGATCCCACACCAGATCCACCCCCTCATCTCCCAGTGCCTTCCATGCCTCGGCTGGTATCTCGTCTGGGCCAGTCGCTTTGTTATTTTTCATCCTATTCAGAGCACGACTCACTTCCATCCTCCCTACTTGTTCTGTCATAGCTACATTTGGTAATCCATCCTCATAGAAAGATCTTGGGTTTTCTTTATTTAATAATTCCTCAAAATATTCCTTCCATCTATCCTTTATCTCCATCTCTTTGCAGCACCGCCCCCTTCCCTTCATTTGTTTTACCTGTGTAGTGTCTTTTGTCGCTCTATTTCTGCTCTTAGCCAATCTGTATATCTTCTTTTGTCCTTCACGATCCTCTAAATCCTCATACATCTGCCGATATGCCTCCGCCTTTGCTCTCGCCACTGCTCTCTTTGCTTCTTTATATACCACCTTACACTCTTCGATTCTCGATTCTTCCCATAACTTCTTAGTTTCTCTTACTTCGTAGTGCCATTTGGACCTCATCACTCCACCACCATCCTTCCTTATCTTCCCACACTTTACCTGATGTTTCCCCCAATATGCCTCTACCTGCCGTTCTCATGACATTCGCATTATGTACCCACCAATCCTGTACATTCTGTTCAACATGGATTTCACTCAACTCTAAATTCCCGTTTCTTCCCCTCCCTCTCACAGTTTGTACCACCTAATTCTCCTCACTGTTGTTCCTCGGGTCTTTCCTCCTCTTTTCAACATCACATCCATGACTACCAACCGGTGTTGTGGCGTCACATGGTCTCCTGGAATAACTTTGCAGTCCCTCACCTCGCCCAATTGCGCCCTCCTATACAGTATGAAATCAATTTGCGATGTTCTGCCTCCACTCTTGTACGTAATAACATGCTCCTCCCCAGAGCCGAATTTAGACGTGTGGAGGCCCCCCTACCTTAGGGGAAGACATAATTGAAGTCATCCATAAGATTCATAATATAATTAACATACACACACTTTCAAAACATCGTGCACTCTTGTGTCTGTCCATTCCACTCATTTCTGCAAAAAATGAAAGCCTCGGGTTACTCGGGTATTCCATTATAGTGAGAGTAGGCCTAAAAGAGTAATAAAAACAAAATCAGTACACAACAAATAGTAATTGGTAAAAGTTTATGTACTACAGTGGTATTGGATGCGCGTGTTTTTTTGTTGATCATCTATCGGGTTTTTCTAATTTTGATAATGGCTTGTAAATATGTGGAGGCCCATGGGCAGCTGCCCACTTTGCCCACTCCTAAATCCGGCCCTGCTCCTCCCTCTTTCTGAAAAACGTATTTACAATCGCTAGATCAAACGATACAGCCATATCCAACACACTCACCGTCCACGTTTGCCTCTCCATAGCCATGACCACCGTGCACTCTGACCACTCCATCGTTATGATCACCAACGTGTCCATTCATATCCCCGCCCACCACCACTCGTTCGTCCTCTGTATATTCAGTATAGATCTGTAAACCTGTTTACTCATTTTTATATTTTTTCTTTAACGATATTTAATTATTTAATTAATTACTTTTTTTGGCAGTATTGTTTTATTTAATTTTAAGGTGTCGGAGTTGGGGGGAGGGGGCGTACTTAACACATTGAATTATGTTATAGTGTCCCCAACTTACACATTCACTTTACGCGGAAGGTTCAGGAACGCATCTATCGTGTAAATCGGGGAATTACTGTATTTGTAAGCGGAACATATTACTGAACTGATCACCATTTAATTCTTTCCTCGTTGGTGCATTTAATATATGGTTAAAAACTTAAGCAAGCAGGATTTTCAGGCCTAAGAAAAGGTTGAATAATGTAGATTTAGAGTAAACTAATAGCTTACTTAGAAATTGGCTAAATCAGAGTCTAAGTTCATAAAGAGCAGATGGGTTTTATATTGAACTTCAAAACCATAATACATTAGGGCAGGATTCAAACATTTCCAAAAATTACAAATTTGGCTATTTTAGTGCAACACGATCGACAAATTCATCGGCAATATCTTGCACAAGTAAATCTTAAATTGTAGGTCCTATACAGAGCCAAAACAAGTATTTAAAAACATTCGGTATATGATTTTTATAGAGTAAAAACATGTTATACAGGTATATGATCGAAAGCCAGGCGTACCAAGTAGGAATATTTATAAATATTAAACTTAAAAATTGAATAGGAACAAGTTTTAATATTCTCAATCACTATTTTTCAGTTACATTTTTAATATTCTCCTAGCTTCTTGTTTACAGTAAAGTTTAATCATTGGAGATATACAACTTACAAGCAGTGGAACACACTACTGTACAAGAGAAACTGAAGCAGAGACGTTTATGAAATTGGTCATAAGGGATTCATGACGTCATATTTTTGTCTCTTACTAAAAGTCTGCTATACTCTGTTCATTCACTTTTATTATAATAATATTCCAATACTGCCTAATAATTATTAGGCAGTAGTATTGGAATTTTATTTCAACCTATTTTCACACTCGCTATTCAGTAAACGTTATCACGCCCCGAGTTTCTTAGAAACCTTAATTGTAATGGAACCCGTTCTACCATTACACCATAATTTAATCACATTAACCCTTTCAGTACAGCGTATAATGTCCTACTCAGCCTAACTACGTATGCCGTACGAACGTATTTTTCCCGCTATTTTTTTCCATCTTTTGAAAAAACCTTAGGCTGGGGGGGACAGCCGTCCGCGACGGGTAAGGACTGAAAGGGTTAAAACTTCAAAAACTGGCATGTGATAAATTTGTACGTCGCATATGCAGAGAGAGACTATTAAATGGTGGAAAAAAATTGGAAAGTGTGGATCTTCTCCAAGTCAATTTGAGGGTACACAAGGCTTAACGTATCCGGGTTGCCCGGGGCAACATTTGCTAGTGTCAGGCAACCAAACGGTGACCCCTGGTTACCGAAAAGACAACCATTTTTTCTGGAGTCTGTTTTCTGATGTATTGTACACATTTTAAAGCACCAAATATGAGGTGGTGTTGCGGAACATGTTTGTTATTGGCAGTTGGGACTAGATGGCGTAAGTAATGAAAACATTGAATTGCGAATGGCGGTGGTGGTAATGGTAATCTCAAGCATTACTGACCATATTTAAATGTGATTATACAATTTCCTGTGCAAATCTTCAAAACTGATAGAATTATATCTATGGCAAAGCGGAGTTAAAGTAGGTTGAAACACTTTTGACCGGAAATGAAGAAATGTAGCCACTGTAAGCACCGACTGCCAGACAACTAGCACAATCCACCCGATTAGTCTATCGTGAATTCCTGTCAACAACCTAATGAATAAAGTGACATTACTAGGTATTTTTCTTGATTATAATGGTTATTTGTCTAGAATGAATATGTCAGACATAACGAGCGTGTAGAAACCGGAGTTGGCATGTTGCATTAGACTTAGTTAAGCCTACCAGCAAGTTAACTTTACAGTTTTGCTAATGATTTCTTGTATATACCGTAAATTGCGGCCTATAAGCCGAACCGGCGCACAGTGCCACAAATGGGTTAAAAAACGGCCAAAAACCAAAAATAACAAATTTAAGTAAATTCTATTAAAACCATTTCCACGTCAAAATAAAACACTTCTACTTACTGATTTAAGTATTTGAAATTTTATTCTCTTACATTAAGGTAAGAAAAATCTACGAAATAATATACATTGTCTTAAAATATCTTGGAGGGGACAAAATATGTTTGTTCTAACAACTTACTTGAAGTTACTATATCACAAAAAATTGTCTGTAGTTTCATGTTCTGCTTAGTTCTATTGAAAGAATAAACAGTTTAGAACATTTTCATGCATATTTTTTACTGAAAACTAAAAAGATAGCATTAATTAAAAAAACTATGGCAATATCATAGATTACAGATTAAACTGTTATCTAGAAAATGTGTAAAATTAGCAAAACAAAAAATGGGGGATTTTGGGGAATGTAATTTTTGTGTTAAACATTAATGCAAACTAAGTAAATCAAAGAAACAACTTTTTTGCGACTATTTGCGACTTTGCGTGTTAGAACATGTTTTTCATGTATTAACTAACTAAGTCTGCAAGAAGAGTGATGCGTGATTCCCAGTTACACCACTCAAAGTTAGAGTAGGAGAAAATACTGAAGTTGAAATTGCCATGAAATACGAGTTATCTCTAACTATGCTTGATGGAAAGGCTATCAATGCAATTACAGATACTACTTCAACACAGTCATGTAATTTATGTTTAGCAAAACCATCCCAAATGAATGACTGATTTTCTCTTGAAAAAAGAAATAATTAATACTGATGCTGTTGAATATGGTCTCTCAATATTGCATTGCTGGATTAGATTTTTTGAATTTATCTTACATATTGGATATAAATTAGAAACTAAAAAAATGGATGGCTAGAACTGAAGAGGAAAAGAAGAGTGTGCAAGCCAGAAAAAAACAGATCAAGTGGGATTTCAGAAAACGACTTAATTTACTGGTGGATCATCCGAAAGCAGGGGCTGGAAACACAAATGATGGAAACACAGCAAGAAGAGCTTTCCAAAATGCAGATATATTTTCCGAAATCACAGGTGTGAACAAGAAAGTAATTGATATGCTCTATTGTATCTTGCAGGTTCTCAGTTGTCAAAACCAAGTTGACATTGCAAAATTTGAATCTTATTGTCGAAAAGCTGCTACGACTATTGTAAATTTATATCCATGGTATAAAATTCCTGCTTCAGTACACAAAGTACTTCTACATGGAGGTTTGGTGATGAAAAATCATCTATATCCAATTGGTTCTTATTCAGAAGAATGCCAAGAATGTCTACATAAAGTAATAAGAAATGTTCGTCTCCATCATTCCAGAAAAACATCTCGACTGAATACTATGCAAGATCAAATTCATTATCTTTTAGTATCAAGCGATCCAGTCATTAGTACAGTTCGAAAAAGAATAGAAACCCCAAATTGAGAGAGATGTCAGAAGAGGCACGTTCACTTTTAAAAGAGTGAAATATTAGAGAATTTAAATATTAGTTCTGATGAGGAAGATATGTTCTAAATATGAAGTTTTTGTAATTTTGTTTACACTATTTACACTTTTTTTCATATCAGTTGTCACACTTATTTTGGGGGAATTAATTTCATAAACTTTAAGAGGTATTACGATGTTTTTTATTTACCCCTTCTGATATAGTGGCAGGTTATCAAATAATGTTTTAAACAATAGATGTGTATAGTGATTAAAATGAAACCACACTTATTTTAGTATGTCATTTGACAAAATCTGCAAAACATAGGCCTAATTAACAATTATCTGTATTATATTTTTAGTAATTTGAGAAACAAACTACAGTAGGTCATAACCTATTGATTTGGAATATTATTATCAGAGGTGGGGAGTCGGAGTCGGGAGTCGGTAAAAACGACGACTCCCGACTCTGATTCAATTTCTATATGCCAACAATTTACCAGAATACTACTCTGCCCTAAATAAATATCTTCCTGAACTAATTCTAGATTCACATTTCCACATTTGATTTATTGTTCTGGTAAATCTTAGCAAATGAATTTCATATTTCTATTTTAGGATACTAGGTACCATATAAAAATTAGCAATATATTAATTATTAATTTAATTAGCCCCTATTAGTAATGAGTCGTGGGCCTAGTAGAAAATCAGCAGTCTTTCAATATTTTAAGCTAAAGGAGGATGAAAGTATTTTTATTTGTCAAGTAGAAAAGGATGGTAAGGAGTGTAATGCAAAAATTAGTGCTTACACTGGGAAACATGCTAATGCTCCAACTAGAGCCTCAAACTTGAAACGCCATCTACGAAACAAACATCCCAATATTTATAAGGTTGTAGATCAGCATGATAAGGAAAGAGTCGGGAGTCGGAGTCGGTTTTTAAAAATACCGACTCAGGAGTCGGGAGTCGGGAGTCGGTTGTTTTTGGCCAACTCCCCATCCCTGATTATCATTTATAGAAAAATCACTCAATATGTCACCATTACATATATACAAAAGGTACTAAACAATTTTTTATTAAAATAAATCATAATTAAACATTTGAACTACATAAAACTAAGTACAATTGAAAAAAATAATTTTGGTCGTTTTTTAACCCATTTGTGGCACTGTGCGGCGTATTAGCCGACCTTAATTTTTTCAGATAAAAATTCTGGGATCACTAACATATTGCTTCCCAAAGCATTCGGGAAGCAATACGTTAAAGTGATTAACACTGGGAAGCAATGTTAAAAAGAGAAAGGTTGGTTGGTTAGAAAGAGGTTGGTAATCTAGGATATAACCTACCGACTGTAAACAAAGCTATAAATGTTAAAGTTATAAACTTTCTCAGTTCTTTCTTGGTATTATACTACACCATACAAGTCGCAACTATAAAACTAATCTTAAAATTAACCCATGTCAAGTGGGAATACGAAACTGTTATTTTGCCATTAATTACTGCAGATGATCCGTCAAGAATAGCAAACAATGAAACAAATGAATTGCAGTAGTTGCAAAACTTAAATGAATTGGACGAAGCGTTCTACAACCAACGACGGATACGCCTGGAAGTATCAAAATAAGGTGTGTGTGAAATTCAAGTCAACGGTATCAATTCGAACAGGATCCTTCTTTTCGCAATCCCATATTAAACTTTCAAATTGGCTCCATGTAATGTATTTGTGATGTGAGGGGGGGGGGGATCTTTAAAAACATCTTGCAATTTAACAAATCTCAGTCCCAAAACAATGGTGGATATTTACAATATGTTTCGAGAGGTATGCTTGGTACATTTTGAAAAGAATCCAATTAAACTAGGAGGACCTAGAATTATTGTGGAGGTGGATGAATCGTGTTTTTCACAAAGTAAAACGCCACAAGGGTCGAGGACCGAAAGAGCAAATTTGGGTTCTTGGCCTTGTAGATACAAGCTATACCCCATTTATTGGGTACGTGGAAATTGTACCTGCTCGTAATGCTGAAACTTTATTACCAATCATAAACGCAGTTGTACAGCCTAGAAGTATTATTCATACAGATGAGTGGCGAGCATAAAAAGGTTTGCAAAAATCAAACTTTACTCATGGAACTCAACCATTCAGTGAATTTCATCAATCGTGAAACTGGAGTTCATACCCAGATTATTGAATCTTACTGGAACAAACAAATACCATATAAAGAAAATGAAAGGATGCAAAAAGGAGCTACTCAACTCGTACTTGTGGCAAATGTGGCGTGACCGATTCTTCCGAAATTCATTTTTTACTTTGTGTGACCATACAGCGCAACAAATCTAATAAATTCACTTTCAATCTAATATTTTAATGTGTTATGATTTACTTTTTAGGCCTTTACTTTAAAGCGAACATTTTTTATCGTACTCCTTAGCCTAAATATTGAGAAGCAATATGTTAAAGTGATTAACACTGGGAAGCAATGTTAGAGAGAGGTTCCTGGGAAGCAATATGTTAAAGTGATCCAAATTATGATTTAGGCCTATACCTGCCGCATAAGCCGACCCCCCCCCCCCCCCCACCCCCCCCTGAAGACATTAAGGCTACACCACTTTCATCGAACCACCAAAAATACCAGTAATTAAAAAAAAAATGAACCTACATCTATTTTGTCTATTATTATAACAGAACCTTACATAAAAAAAAAAAGGTAAATGATTAATAGCAGTAACAAATACTACAGGCAGGTACCATAGTAGTATTTATTAGTGTTAAAAATCCGAGATGCAACCCAGTAATAAAGTCTGACGAAAGTGGCGCCGCCTTATTTTTGTGTTTGCCATTTCATACCCGCCACATTAGCAGACCCTTAATTTTGGAAGCAAAAAATTAAGCTTCAAAAGTCGGCTTATAGGCCGCAATTTATGGTATATATGATTATTATACCAATTATTTTGGATAGTTATTTTGTATTTCTGTAAGTAAATGCCAAATAGCTTTATGTATTACCGGTACTAGAAATTTTTTTTTCCCCCTCATATAACCTTGGTTTAGCTTTCGCCAGAATTGTTCATTTTAGCGAAGGTTAAGCTTGTCACTCCACCTCAGACCTGCAGTTTAACGTGGAATCCGAACTACACCACACCAGCAGCCCAGCGTCTTAACCACTAGGTTACCCAGGGTACCCATTTATCTACCAACCAATTATTGTGTGGAAGGATGAACAGCTGGGTTTTGCTCCGCGCCGCCTGCCGTCACCGGGTCTCGATTCTGGGGCAGATGGATTCGTAGTCAGCGACGCTAACCACACCACCACCTAGGCCTATATCTATATATATGACGCGTTCGGTGGTGAAGGGGCGAACGCCACAAAATTCGAAAAATGAGTTTTTTGTCGTATAATTATCCTTTAAAACCTTTGCTTTACCTATGCAAAAAATTAGATGTTAGTCTGCACTCTTTCACGGTAAAATTTAGGTTTTAATGTATCTCAGAGAAATTCACTCCGCATCATTGCTTCACATTGAACACATCTATCTACTTTCTGGTCACTCGACGATGCCCTGTGATGCTCAATTTGGCCAAATTGAACAAAATATAAAAAATAATTACAGCAATATTATTTACACCAAAAAAGATTATGTTACGGCCATAACTACAGCCGTTTCGTAGCGCTTCCTAGTTGTAGAAATGAAACAGGCTGATTTTCTCGATTTTGACGTCCTAAAAACGTGCATTGTCATTAGGAAATCAACAACTACTAAATTTACAGATGCAAGAAAGTTAATATTTGACTTTCAACACAAAGGCTACGTAATATCTACTGCATACCGCACAACCCCAGATAATAGCCATCCCGTCAGACTGCAGAAAGGGAAAAATTCCTACAGTGTCAGTTTATTCAATCTAGCCCAGCAGACACTGCAACCAAAGTATTCCCAATTGCTGCCAATAACTAAGGAAAAAATAAAAGATCTCAGAATTAATTATCAGACCTAATGCCTGCAACTGCAGTGAACTATTATACAAGATTGTTAAAGGAACTGGAAGAAACCGAAACAGTTGAAGCAGGTAATACAACATTCGACGAAGAGGACCAAATAATGGATTACACCAGTTAACATCAGAAGCTATCAATAAATAATATTGTAAAATTTCTTGGCGTTTTATTATATCGACATATTACACAACAATATTTTACTCAAATATGTGTTCAAATTCATACAACATTTCAATAAACAGGAAAAATACAAAGGTTTAAAGTTTACAAACTTTAACTGCATTTTGTGGCATAATTCGAAAATGTTGCGTTCGCCCCTTCTCCACCGAACGCGTCATATATATTATATATATATATACATATACCGTGCATGGAACAAGGAACTCTTCCGGGATAATTAAATCCACTATAGTCCGAATAAGTAATGGTAAATGACAAATACCAGTGTTTCTCTTTCAAGATGCTAGCCCAACGTGGGCAACCGGTCACTCGCAGAGGTGTCCCATAAATATAGCTTCCCTCACCAGCTATCTGCAAAGCAGACAGGATCCAGCTTTGGGACATGGATCTAAGGTTTAAAGCAGCCTAGCCCAGCTATATTTAGAACCTCAATATAAGCAAAAGACTCGGTCTGCTTTGCTTTGCAGATAGCTGGCGAGGGAAGCTATATTTATGGGACCTCTCTGCGAGTGGACCGTTGCCCACGTCGGGCTAGCATCTTGAAAGAGAAACTATGGTATTTATCATTACTTATTAGGACTATAGTGGATTTAATTATCCCAGAAGAGTGCCTTGTTCCATGCACGGTCTGTGTGTACCATAAAAAAACTATGGGAATGAACTCAATGGTCCCCTTATATATGTCAGGCAACCATTTGACAACCAGCGAAAAAATTAATGTTAAGGCCTAATACAGTTTATAGACTTCTATACACACACTCACTCCCTCCTGATTTAGCTTTGATCTCAATAAGTGAATTCTAAAAATAAAACGCGGCTTGCTCTTGGGGCAGTTTACCTGGAATGTTTTCGCGTGATCCCCTCCTCTCTCCCAAAAGCAGTATCTGTAACTCCCATCCACGCCGCAATCCAACTGCAACCTCTGACCTGGATCAACAATTACACTGTCGCCATTGAAAATCAGGGTGGCTTTGGAAGCGTGCACACCTGAAAATTAGAAATCAAGGAGGAGTTAGAACACTGATTAATTCCATACACGAGTGACAATCTGAAGAAACATGTGGGAATAATAGAAATGTCAAGACTTAAAACACCTAGCCAGTAATTCAGAGAGACTTTTCTTTCATACAAATACGCCTAAGAGTAATTAGCAATTATTAACTAATTTGTGGCAACTATCAGCGGTAATCTAGAGCCATAATGTAGGCAGCAACGTGCCTATTTCATACATCCTTTAAGTCCTAAAGGAGAAATTTACTTCGTAAATGTGCACAACGGAGATTAAAACGAAGACAAACAAATTCACGATACCGAGAGATACTGCATTAAGTTAGACCAGTGGTTCCCAACAGTGATGTAGGACTCGAGACTGGTCTGGAGACCTTTTTTTTCTGGTCTATCTCGGCCATGGTTGTCTCGACTACATCACTGATGTTCCTCAAACTTAGTTTGTGAAAAATGTCTCTAACTATGAATGTGAAAAAATTAATAAATTTTGCAAATGTTACTCGATAACCTCTTTAGAATCTATTTCTGAATGTGAAATACAGAGCTTAGGAATTAGGCATTACACAATATTGAATACGTGCAAAAATTGCATATGGTCTCGGTCTCAGGACCTTTTGTTCTGGTGTCGGTCTCTACTACATCACTGGTTCCCAAACTGTAGTAGTCTGCGGCAATTTTTTAGAGTATTTCACAAAATGGTGCACGATACATTTTATAAAAACCGTCCGCGAAGATCTGTAAACCAACTTAGGTGGTCGTAGGAAGAAATTGAGAAACAGCTAGATCAGAAATTTCCAACCCGTGATACACAAGACTGTTTAATACGCAGTTTGCCAATTCATAATTACTTTAATGATATGTATTTAAAAGTAGTAGTTGTAGACGAATAACCAGCAACTTTCCCGACTGTGATACTTAAAAAAGCATGGTGGTGCGTAGACCTAATGGTAGTAGTAACTAGGAAATTAAGTTTAATAGTTCTGGATAGTCACCCTGAACAACAATCCTACTATATACCGTATTAAGAAAAAGTTAAGTGTTGAATATAACTAGTCAAAACTAAATAGTGGGGGCACACACTGCACAAACTAAACTGGCAAACTACTGTACATATCAAAGCTACAGGCGCAAGTTACCAAGTGTAGTCCTAAATTGAAAATAAAACTTCTGTTGGATAGGTCCTCCATATAATTTAGGGAAGCGACTCTAAAAGATACGATTTAATAGCCACGTTCAGTTAAACTAGCCCGTTAGCTCAGTAAATGAACAGCCTCTGGGTTAATTCGTTGGAAAAAAGCGAAAAAATCGAAATGGAAGATGGAGATTTTATCAAGTAGGCTATGCCAAATCTGTATTTTAGGCGTAAATAAAACGGGTGTACAGAGACCACCACACACGCGCATATATATATATATATATATATATATATATATATATATATATATATATACATATGATAGATAGTGCAACAGTTAATGCGTTCATAAGCTGTAACGTAGTAAAATAATAAAAATAGTAACAATATCAATATTAATTCTTTTTTGTATTTATACGTGAAGATTCATATCAGCTGCTGGAGGAATTATACATGTATTCATGTATATGTCACACACACAACAGCTTGTTAATGGCAAGTTCTATGCTATGTTAGAATATATGAAGGCATTACTGTCTACTTCTCTGAATGTTTATTGGGACAATGTATGCGGTTCAGTATTTAGGGATGTATATTAAATGATATATCGATTTATCGGCATCGGCCAAATTTAACAGATTATCTCACTGATTCTTTGAAATTTTTTTTTAAAAATTGAGCATGCAAAAAAAAAAAATCCCCTGAAAATCAGGGTCCCCAGCCTTCTTTAGTTAGGCTTATAAGGCTAATTAACAAAAATATCACGATCTAACCTAACCAGTTGTTAGGTCAACTGTACGCCCTTGACGATTGGTTGGTTAGGTCGTGATATTTTCGTTAGTTAGCCTTATAAAACTAACTAAAGAAGGCTGGGGGCCCTGATCTTCAGGTGATCCAAAAAAAAAACCCCTGATAATTTATAGTCATTTCAAAGTGTAAAACATTTTAGTCACGAAAAAGGCAAAGCTTAATACGTTAAGTTACCCATAAATTTACATTTTCTCTAAATACTTAACCTCTAAATATTATAAACTATGGTAATATCTTTATTGATAATTCTATATTAAGTTGTACTTCATAATTTATATATTAACATCTTACGTTGACTAAGTATTTTAATTCTATAAACCGGAGTTTACTGGAAAAACCCAACTCACCTGGGTTTTTACCTTTCAGATTTTATCGGGCTTTTTCATATTTGGAATGGCCAAAATAGTATAAGAAGCGCTAAGTAACAGAGCCGGTGATGTTTGTAATATTTTAGTTAAGTTGCGCGAATGTGGAATCTTTTATTGATCCATATTTCAGTACTGAGTACCGCGCAAGAATTAAATTATTACATTATTTTATCAGTGAATCCGATTTTGAAAACCGCAGAAAAAACCCAGTTGCGTGGGTTGTATTTTTTTTTCTCCAGGTGGGATTTTCTGAAATAAAAACCCACGGGGACAACTAGGTCGGGTCCAATCGAGCCAACCCCCGCTATAAACCCAAACTGTATATCCATTTTTTAAAAATTTAAATTGGCCACCAGGGCCTTGAAATTTTAATGAAACATTGTTGTTGCTGTTACATTGTTTAAGAAAGGAAATACCTTCATCATAAGGAAAAAACAATTTAAATATTAATATTAAATTTATGAAACATTTAATTTTTATTTTACCGAGTAAGAAAACTATTTACTTTAGTTACGATATACGAGTAACATTCTAGTACTGTAGATTTTGGCGAGTGAACTGAGAAGCATTTACAAAAATTTAAAAATATGAGTTTAAAGTTTTCACATTAGATTAGTAAAATTTATTAAAGGGAATTTATTTTTTCTTAAAAGCTAGGAAAAGAATCGGCATCGGCTAAATTTTGAAATTGGTACATATATATACAATTATATACATACATACATATATATATATATATATATATATATATATATATATATATATATATTACACACTAGTGGTGGACCGGATGTCAGTTTTTCAACATCTGCGGATCTTTAATTTCAATACTTATATTCAAATTTCGTGATATTACTATTATGACAGGCAATGCGTTAATGTTAATGTTAATTAATGTTTTCATTATGATAAAAAATAACTTTCTCAAGAGTGTCAGCAACAGAAAATTCAATGAAAAGTTTCATTCAATTTTCTGTTACCAGCTATTTATGAAAATGAAAAGGTTTATTGGCAGACTAGTCCATATGACAAATATTATTAATACAATGACAGTTCACATACTAAGGATAGAAATATATATACACTTGATTAGAAATAATACTGCACTGTCTAAGTTAAGTGGGGCTACATACAGACCTTTTCGTAACAAGAAGTCCATAGCTTAGACTTAAAGGATAAATGGCAGGACTCATGGATAGCTTGGATGATCGGGTTGGTTGATTTTTTTAATTCTTTGCATTAGACACTGTTGAACACGTCTTGTTACCTCGGGGACATTGCGGGTAGAGAAACATTTGCGAAGCTGAGCATCTCCGGGGGGGGGGGATTTATGCAAGAGTCTAAAAGACCTGTTGTACAGTAAATTTAGGGTTCTTCCAGAACCTTTTTTATAATTCACCCAGAGTTGTTGTCCGTATATATTACTGCAGAAAGTACGAAAGTGTGTCTTTAGCTTCACTTGTACAGAATCGAAAGTTCCTTATGGTCATATTCATTTAGCACACAGGCTTCGAGATGGTTTTCTTATATCCGAGTCTCACTTAAGGAGCTGGTAATAGTTTGACCCAAATACTTAAACTCTTGTACTTCCTCAATTACTTCATTCATTCATTCATTTCAAACCTTATATCAGCTGGCTGATTACAGCTATTAGGATGAAATTGCATAACCTTAGTTTTTGTAACATTAAAAAGAATGTTTCTGCGAATACACTTCGCAGACATTTAGTAGCCGATCCAGAGGGACTTATTAACACCATATCATCGACATGAACTAAGTTATTTATCCTTGTGTTATCTTTCAACATCCCACTGTTGCCTCATTAAGTGAAGCAATTAATCCGTCAATATACACATTAAACACCATAGGGAAGAGCAAGGAGCCTTGTCTCACCCCGCAAGAGGACCCAAAACACTCTGATAGTACATTGCCCCCACCTAAGTGAAAGATTGGTGGGAATACCAAAATTTCAATAAATTTAATATGTACAGGGGAACCTTCCTGTCTTCTAGTTTTGCAAATAAAATATCGTGATTCACCCTATCATATGCCTTACTTATATCAAGGAAACGGCTATAAATAGTTGAATTACTGTCAATGTATTTAGATATTGTTTCTTTAAGTACATAGATACACAGGTCAGTTGAGTGGAACCTTTTAAAACCAAACTGATTAGCAGATGTCCATAGGAAATCATTTAATCGGAGTAACGAGTTTTTCTAGTAGTTTCGAGAAGCAGGAAGCGACAGCAATAGGCCTGTAATTATTGCTGGACAGAATGTCTCCGTACTTATTTTTGACCAGGGGGCAAGATATATGACGCGTTCGGTGGAGAAGGGGCGAACGCAACATTTTCGAATTATGCCACAAAATGCAGTTAAAGTTTGTAAACTTTAAACCTTTGTATTTTTCCGGTTTATTGAAATGTTGTATGAATTTGAACACATATTTGAGTAAAATATTGTTGTGTAATATGTCGATATAATAAAACGCCAAGAAATTTTACAATATTATTTATTGATAGCTTCTAATGTTAACTGGTGTAATCCATTATTTGGTCCTCTTCGTCGAATGTTGTATTACCTGCTTCAACTGTTTCGGTTTCTTCCAGTTCCTTTAACAATCTTGTATAATAGTTCACTGCAGTTGCAGGCATTAGGTCTGGTAATTCTTTGAGATCTTTTATTTTTTCCTTAGTTATTGGCAGCAATTGGGAATACTTTGGTTGCAGTGTCTGCTGGGCTAGATTGAATAAACTGACACTAGGATTTTTTCCCTTTCTGCAGTCTGACGAGATGGCTATTATCTGGGGTTGTGCGGTATGCAGTAGATATTACGTAGCCTTCTTTGTGTTGAAAGTCAAATATTAACTTTCTTGCATCTGTAAATTTAGTAGTTGTTGATTTCCTAATGACAATGCACGTTTTTAGGACGTCAAAATCGATAAAATCAGCCTGTTTCATTTCTACAACTAGGAAGCGCTGCGAAACGGCTGTAGTTATGGCCGTAACAATCTTTTTTGGTGTAAATAATATTGCTGTAATTATTTTTTATATTTTGTTCAATTTGGCCAAATTGAGCATCACAGGACATTGTCGAGTGACCAGAAAGTAGATAGATGTGTTCAATGTGAAGCAATGATGCGGAGTGAATTTCTCTGAGATACATTAAAACCTAAATTTTACCGTGAAAGAGTGCAGACTAACATCTAATTTTTTGCATAGGTAAAGCAAAGGTTTTAAAGGATAATTATACGACAAAAAACTCATTTTTCGAATTTTGTGGCGTTCGCCCCTTCTCCACCGAACGCGTCATATACACCCTCATGAACTCTGCAGGGATATAGCTATGAGCAAGCATGGCTGATAGGAGCAATGATATATGCAGACATACTACGTCATTGGCATATTTTAAGTGCTCATTCGATAATTCATCTACCCCTGACGCAGAACCACTTTTAACTCCTTAATTAACATCTTTATTTCAGAAAATTATAAAGTATTTTCCCTTGTCCCTCCCACAATCGTTTCGCTGCAATCTATCTTAAGATTATCCCTACTCACACTGTTAAGAATGTTATAGTGGTGGTTTTTCCAGAGCTTCGCAATTTCCTCCTCCCCCGACACCGCATCGATTGTCGGAGGGAGGACATTTTTGACACCAGTTTGATTCTTAAACTTCCAAAATTTGTTATTGTTATTTATGCAAGCTTCACAGGCTTTTGATGCTCGAATAGACGACTCTTCCTGTTTACATCGCCTTATGGCGAGGTTTATATATTGGTTTGTTCATTAATAATTAATACTTTACATGAAATGTGCATTACTGGGCCTTATAAGCTAATTTAATTGTAAATTGCATAAATTATTAGATGTAATATCCGCAGTCAGAAGTGCGGATGTTAAAAATGATGCGGATATCTGGTCCACCACCAAATTACACACACATACGTCCCCAATAAACATCCAGATAAAGGGGACAGTAATGCCTTCAGATACTTACATTGCATAGAACTGCCATGAACAAGCAAACTTCATGCTTTATTGGCAGAATAGAGTAGTAAATCATCTTAGTTAATGCGGATCAATGAAAGAAAGCCACCCCCGACCCGTTTGGGGGTGGCTCTTTCATTCATCCGGTAATGCAAAGGTTATTTACGTTAATATATATATATATATATATATATATATATATATATATATATATATATATATATAAGCTGAAGCCGGGCGTTCGGCTTCGAATCCAGCCATTTAGAAAGTCAGGAAGCCAAAACCAAAGCCGAATCTTATAGAACCGGGACCGGAAGAGTTCTATTCTATGGTTAACTATTCTAAATTAGTAGCTATATTAACTTTTTGGTTATTGGTATTACTAATAAAATAAAATGGTTAAATAAAATATAAAACTTCTCGAACTGTACAAATAACGAAATCTCGAAGCCGGCTTCAGCCCCATGTCCGATACATATACTTATATTATATGTATGGTATGGAGAGAGAGAGAGAGAGAGAGAGAGAGAGAGAGAGAGAGAGAGAGAGAGAGAGAGAGAGAGAGAGAGAGAGAAGTACCTCAAAAGGCCTTGCGGCCCATACCCAGGAGGTACCAATGGCAACAGGTGCCAAGGAAAAGTTTCTACACCCTCAAATAGTGTGCAAGATTCGGTCTAACCTTTTCGTGAACAGATCCACAGAAGAACTGTTCACAACTTCTGAAGGTAAACTGTTCCACGTGTCACAGATCTTATAGGTAAGGTAATTCCCACACACAGTCCTAAACCGTTTCAAATCCAACTTCCAACCATTGTTGCGAGTTGGGTTATCATTTAAACTAAACATGCTTCTAAAATCGACATTGTTGAACCAGCGTAAGAACTTGAAAACCTCAATCAGTTGACCGCGCAGCCTCGAGTTTCCAGCGAAAACAAATTCAGGGCGCGTAACAGTCGATTGTAGCCCATATGCCTAACGGAAGGGATTAACTTTGTGGCCCTGGCCTGCACTCACTAGCCTCTCAATATTTTTCCTGATGGTGTGCGACCAAACTGCACAGCATACTCCAGGTGCGGCCGAATCAGAGAATTGGAGAGGGAGTTACAAGGAGTTACAAGGAAAAGAAGTACCTCAAAAGGCCTTGCGGCCCATACCGAGGAGGTACCAATGGCAACGGGAGCCAGGGAAAATTTTGTAAAAGTTTATTTTTCTTTCAACTATCCTAGCAGTAGTAGAAAACTGGATAGTAAAGTAGAAGGCTCTCTCCCCACCCTCCGCTCCCTCCCTGCCAGAGGCAGGTACGGGAAAAGGTTGAAGAAAATACCTTGACCCTGCAAAAGTAGCCAAGGAAATTTTACAGGAAAGTGGAGAATATATAAATAGCTCTATATTTAGCTTGCTCACAGAGACACCGAGCAAGCGAACTCCTGCAGAGTTTTCTGAGGTTTTAATCTTAAACTATGAGTGTGTTCAGTACTTTGTCTAGCCTATTTTAAACAGATTTACACTTTGACTGGAAACAACCTCTGAGGGAAGTTGGTTCCAGATATTAACTATTTTATAGGAAAAGAAATTTCCGCAGACTGAGGTCCTAAATGTCTTTACACACTCAAATAGTGTGCAAGATTTCGTCTAACCTTTTCTTGAACTGATCCACAGAGGAACTGTTCACAACTTCCGAAGGTAACCTGTTCCATGTGTCACAGATCTTATACGTAACATAATTCCCACACACACTAGTCCTAAACCGTTTCAAATCCAACTTCCAACCATTGTTGCGAGTTGGGTTATCATTTAAACTAAACATACTTCTAAAATCGACATCGTTGAACCCTCGTAAGAGCTTGAAAACCTCTATCAGTTGACCGCGCAGCCTCCGAGTTTCAAGCGAAAACAAGTTCAGGGCGCGTAACCGTCGATTGTAGCCCATATGCCTAACGGAAGGGATTAACTTTGTGGCCCTCTCCTGCACTCCTGCCAGCTCCACTCTCAATATCTTTCCTGAGGGTGGGCGACCAGAACTGCACAGCATACTCCAGGTACGGCGAACAAGGGAATTGTACAGTGAGAGCACAATCTCCTTGTTCCGAAACTGAAATTGCCTCCTGATATAACCCAATAGTTTCTGGGCTTTCTTTTCCACCTCTACACACTGTTTCGTAAACTTAAGGTCGCTGCTAATTAGCACACCCAAGTCCTTTTCTAAATCAGTCACCTCGATATTACTGCCCAACATCGAGTAGTCCGACTTGGGATTGGCGTAGCCAATGTGCATCACTTTGCATTTACCCAAGTTAAACGGCATTTGCCATTTTTCGGACCACTCTCCTATCCTACCTAGGTCCGCACGCAGTTCCTCGATCGCTTCGGGCGTCCCAACATTGGCGATGCCACCGTCGATATCATTTATGTAAATGATAAACAACAGTTGCCCCAAAACGGAACCCTGAGGAACCCCGCTAGTGACCGAGGCCCAACCCGAACTAACCACTTTAATTACAACCCTCTGCAGCCTATTCTTCAGCCAGTTTTCAATCCACCTACCTACTTCCCCACCGATAGCCAGCGCACGGACTTTCGCCATTAGCCAGCGGACAGGTACCTTATCAAAGGCTTTCTCAAAGTCGAGATAAAGTATATCAATCGCCCTACTCTTATCATACTCGCCCAAGACGACGTGGAAAAACTCGAGCAAGTTGGTGAGACACGACCTATGCCATCTAAACCCATGCTGGGAGTCCCCAAGCAGCTTGTAGGAGTCCAAATGGTCAACGATCCTATCCGCCATTATCCCCTCTAATAATTTACCTACAACTGAAGTGAGACTAATGGGACTATAGTTCCCTGGACTCTCGTGATCCCCTTTCTTAAAGATAGGGGTCACGTTGGCTTCCCTCCAAGCACCAGGCACCTGGCCCGTCTCCAAAGATTTATTGAAGACTGTAGCCACTAGCCAGGTGGGGAGCCACCTGGTCGCGCACCTCCCGCAACACTGGGGAGAAACTGGTCTGGCCCAGGAGCCTTAAACGCGCTCAGTTTGTTTATTCTATCGGCAACGACTGTCGTGGTACATCAAACACTATCCAAGCCAGCACCTTCGTGCCTGACGCTTGGCTCGGGGATGACGCGTGTCTCCTCCCTGCGTGGTTTCGCTAGCCTAACCTTCGCCTTCACTTCCCTACACAGGCGGACATACGCTTCAGTGTTCTCATGGGAACAATTGGCCTTCGCCTTCCTATACGCTACTTTCCTATTTCGGAGAGCCGAAGCGATGTCACGACTGAACCACTTAGGCTGTGTTGAAGCAGGGGTGACCTGTTTTGAGGGTATGGCAGCAGACTGCAGCACCATAAACTCGTCCCCGGAATGCACTCCACACTCCCTCAACTTCGCCGCCGAACTCTAACCCCATCTCACCTACGCTATCCCGGAGGCTAACAAAGTCCGCCCGCCGTAGATCGAGCTTACTGCATCTCGAGTTACTACGCTTCACCTGAGGGACGCGCACACGGAACCTAATCAGACCGTGATCACTCCCGCCCAACGATTCGTCAACGGTGAGGCCAGTGACGAGGTTGTCTTCGGTCGTGAATACTAAGTCTAGAACGCTTTCGCCTCGTGTAGGCTCATTGACCCACTGAGTCAGGAAGTTCTCATCAGCAAAGTCAACTAGCCTCCTCCCTTCAGCATCAGCAGTCCTGTCTTCCCACTTTATGCAGCGACAGTTGAAGTCTCGTAAAAACTACACACACACACACACCACACACCCTATCCCCTAGCAGGCTACGGAGTTCGGTGTACAAGGCTGTATCCTCCTCGAGGAGGTCTGTACACAAAGATTAACCTATAGTTCGTCCCTCCCACGTTCAGATCGACGCCAAGCAGCTCCCATTCCGACCGGGAACTGGCAGTCAACCGGACTGAACGTGTCCCTTGACGTATATTAGTACCTCACCCCAACTCCCCACGGGTGCGGTCTTTGCGAAACATTCTATACCCGGGAATTTCGAACTCCCCAACGTAGTCCCTACGATCAGTATGAATCCAGGACTCTTGTGATAGCAACGATATCCTGGTATTCTGATGCTAAGAGCGCCCGTAGTTCGCAAAACTTATTCCTAATCAACCTAGCATTAAAAAGCATTGCACGGAGGGAGCCTTCCCTATTCTGACGGCCCCCTAGCACGACCCGTTTCCCGAACAGCCAGGGCTGTCGGGAGTTGAAGAGCCCCTCACCGAGGGGCAACTTCCGCAGGAGCCTGAGCCCCCTCCAACGTGGAAGGAGGGTCACCCACCTGTACCTGGACGCACCCTTCAGTTGAAGGTACGTCCGCCACCGGCTCAACATCATCTCTCCCGGGTGGGGGCCCGTCATCTCTCCCCGGGCTCGACCTCACCATTCTGTATAGGTGCCGGTCGAGCAGCGCGCCTAGCACACCTTAACCCTTGTTATTGAGGTGGACACCATCCCTCTGGTAAAGGTCCCCACCTACCCGAAAATGCGTCGAAGGGGTCAATAAACCTCACGCCCAGCGGGACGCACAAGTCTTGCACCCTTTCGTTGATGCCAATGACCTTACTGAGCGCGTGGTCACTGGCATTCATCCGGGGTAAAATACCCATCAACATTTCCGTGTCTGTCTTCAGTTTTAGATCATCCGCAAGAGACATGATCTCCGTGATCTTTTCTGTAAGACCTACCCTACCGCCTTTGTGGACAGGTCGTTGCCACCAGCGTGGACAACGATCGCAGTCCTCTGACTAGCCACGCGCAGCTTCTCTAATTCCTTCCTTAAGTGCGCCGTTCCCGCCCAGGTAAGCACCTTACCTTCCTCCCGTCCCGGTTTGCAGAAGCAAAGTACTTCTCCTGGCCCCTGATCTGCGAATCCCTAATCAAAACGGTGTCTTCCTCCTTCGAGCACAGGAGACTAAAGCGGTTGGAGGTCCTGACAGGGGCAACTAGGGTCTCAGGCTTCGGCTTCGCAGCCTTCTTGCCAGAGACCTTTCGATACCTGTCGCCACGCATAGACGCACTTACACCACCCGACCGACCCCGACCGGCAGCTACATCCTTCAGTTTCTTTGGGCCATCAGTAGGCCCCTTCACACCCTTTTTCTTTATCGGCCCCTTCTTTACGCCCTACACCTTGCACCGCGGTTACCTGCATTCCACATGGGTCGCTGGCGATTCCTGACACTGATTTTGTACCCTGGACCCCGGTTGCACCTCTACCCTTTCTCAGCAGTCCCGAGCTCTGTCCAGTCCATCGCTGGACCGCCTTTCCATGGCAGCTATCCTATCAATGAGCTCCGGGGTGGAGGGCGCAGCCGCGTCAGTGACCGCCACACCTCCAATAGCTAGTCTGGACGACTCGAGCTCCCGGACCCTCTCCTCTAGCTTCTCGTAAAACCGCACGAGTTCGCAAAAGCGGCACATGCTGGAGTGGTTGATCTTCTCGAAGCAGGCTTCTTTGAAGTTCGTCACCCACTGGTTTACTTCACACCTCGCACATTCAGCCTTCAGTTTCTGCGGTCCAGTCATTGTAACTTCATTTTTCAAACTCTGAATACATTGAATAAGATAAAGCGTTCGAGCAATGAAAACTATCAAAAACGTTGTGACCAGTATATAAAAAAGGAAGGGGGGGGGGGGTTTCCCGCGCGTAGACGCATCGGCCTATTTGCAAGTGACGTTCATCCCATCCAGAAGACCAGCTCTCGCTGCTGCCGCACCGACCAAGGGTCTCCCCAGGGCCGGACGCCTTCCTGGAGTTGAGCCTAGAGGACTGAAAAAAATCTTTGGAAGGGATTCTAATTTCGGACATAATTGAGTCAGAGGTAGGATATGGAGGACAGCAACGTAATCGTCCATGGTTGAGTTGTAGGCGAAAGTTTGAGTGAAGAGTTCAGCTTTATCAAAGTAGTAGCGAGTGAGTCGTCAGAAGGGGAAAGAGGGAAAGTAGTAGTAAAGTTGCTGGATAGGTTCTTGGGTTGATGCCAGAAAGAGCGAGAATTAGAATTGGATACGTTTCTTACATTTTTTCCCTGATAAAGGAATTTTTGGAGTCGAAGAACAGATTCTGGGCAGAAATAAAAGCAGAGTGAGAGTCACGAGTTGGCTGGTGAAGGTACCTTCTGAAAGCCCTCCCCCCATCTCATAACATTACAACAATCAAAGTTAAATCAAATTCCTCTTCATTCGTAATAGGTAAAAAAATATTGCATGTACACCTCCATGCCCGAGAGAATTACTTCCGTGATGCGCTCAGCACACGCAGAGGGGCACCGGAAGCAGTAATCATTCCACGGGAAATCATCATAGTACTGCCTAAGGGCCTCCCAATCAGCGGCGCCAAAAACATCTCGTCTCCCCTTAGGAGGATACAAAGGCCGAACTGGAGCGATAGGACAGGAAACATACAAGATTGTGGTACCTTGATAATAGAGTATCTTAACCAAGTAGGTACTTTGATCTTGCACATATTTAGTTTTAGTTTTTTGGTGTTGCCGTTATATAGGAATAGAGATTAAATTTTATGGAAATAAGATGGGATACAGTGTTATGGCTCGTATGATTTGACAATTTGTCTGCAGTTTTCTTTGGAAGATTTATAATCCAGATTGTTTTATTTCATAATGAGTGTTCGAAAGGTTTGTCATGCAAAGGATACGGATCTAGTCGCACCATCATTCTGGAGTGTCATTCGATTTTCTGATGCAGTATTTGATTGTCTTGTGTTGAAGCGGTGGTGCGTTTAGGACGCTAATATTTTGTTTTGACTGATTAAAATGATCAGTGCTTCTTAAAGTAGTGAGTAAAAATTGTTAGGTGAATGGAATCTTAGGGATGAACGAAAGGTGAATGAAGTAATAAGGGTGAATGAGCTAAACTAGATTGAATTATACTGTAATTTTTGCTCAGGTTTAAAACTGGTAAGTGCCCGATTGGATAAATATAGGGTGGGGCACGGGAATCAAGTGTTTTTTGAATAGCTAGTAATCGGCCATTAGGAATGGGAGGGGCGTGCGGTAGGTAGCATTCCATTCCTGGGTTCATAGCATTTAACTTTAACTAACACTCACCTTTATCTTTCAGGTGCCATCATGGAGCAGTGGACGTTAGAACACCGCATGTTCGCGTATGATCATTTTGTTAGGAGTGGCGAGTCAGTGACAGCAGTTCAGCGTGCGTTTCGCCGCAGATTCAACATTCATCGAAATGACTCTGTTCCCGCTCGTGACACAATCTTACGTTGGGTTAACAATCTTCGAACAGGAGGCTCAATAATGAAAACAAACCGAAGGGGCCGCAACGCACTGTGCGTACTCCAGAGAACGTTGAAAGGGTCAGACAAGCGATGTTGCAAAGCCCAGGCCGCTCTGCTCGGACACATTCAGCTGCACTCGGAATCAGCAATCGTACTGTTAGACGGATTTTGCATGAAGAATTACATTTTCACCCATACAAGTTAGCGATGGTGCAGGAATTGAATGTAAACGATTGCCCCAACGACTGAATTTTGCACAGGAAATGCTTGCACTTTATGAGCAGAATGAAAACATGATGGTGGTAATGAGTGATGAAGCCATTTCCACCTTAATGGGGCCGTCAACAATCAAAACTGTCGGTATTGGGCTGCTGAAAATCCGCGACAACTCCATGAAAAACCGCTGCATAGCCCTAAGGTTACAGTTTGGTGCGCGGTGGAAAGTTTGGCGTCATCGGTCCTATTTCTTCGAACAAAATGGGGTTACCGTTACCATAACATCTGGGCGTTACATTGAGATGGTGAACACCTTTTTCATCCCTGAGTTACGAAGAAGGCGTATTGCTCGTCGACATTTGTGTTTCAGCAAGATGGGGCCACGCCACACACCGCCAGAGCGTCAATGGCTGTTCTTCGCCCCCTGTTTCCCAACCATCTCATTTCGAGATTTGGTGACATTGCATGGCCCCCTCGGTCCCCTGACTTGTCCACATGTGACTTCTTTCTATGGGGTACCTCAAGTCACGTGTCTACGAGGACAAGCCCCGTACATTAGATGCATTGAAGGAAGCGATCCGTCAACAAATCATCCAAATCAACAGAGACCTGCTGGGAAGAGTGGAGGCCAATTTTCGTAAACGCCTTCAACAATGCGTCGACGGCCAAGGACATCATATGCCAGATATAATTTTCGGTACATGATTATTATGACATGAAATGCTATGTTCTTACGAATGTTGTTCTACCAATATATTTTCTTTACAAAAATAAATATCATTTTCCTGATTATTCCAAAAACACTTGGTTCCCGTGCCCCACCCTGTATAAACTAGTTGGCAGCTGTGCAGACTTGCTTATTGCCAGCGAGTTATTAAATTTTATCTAATTATAAAATAGAACTGGTAATTTGTGATAGTGTTATGTTATGCTGTTAATAATCAGAAATATAGCGATACATTTGTAAGAGTTTCGAGTAGTAATTTAACTTATCTTTATTTTATTTACTTTCCAGATAAGCACACCGGACAAAAAATTAGTCACCCCTAATAGCACCGATAGTAGGAAGTTCAAGGTCACACAGAGGGCGCTATGTAGCATTGGTAAGTGACAAGTAGCGGTGACGTAGCACACAGGATCAGATGTTTCGTGAGGTGGTGAAGAACAAAGTGTGTTGGATAGAGTCTGCAAAATGGGTCGTGAGGCAGACGTTACTCAGTAGCAAAAAGGAGCCAACGTGTTTGGCAGAGCCCACGGACACAAAATGTCTGAAGTAGCCCAATTTGTTGGTGTCAACGCGTACTGTCCAGCGAGTTTACAAAGAGTGGTGTAGTTCGCAATCAACTGACAATCGACGGCGTAACTGGCCGGAAAACAATTCTCGACAATAGGGGCCGCCGCCATGTTTCTCGTCTAGTAACTGCAAATCGTTTTCAAACCAGAGAACAATTGCTCCAAGAAACCATTGAGGTTCTCCAGCGACCAATTTCCGAACGGACATTGCGACGAGAACTGCATGCGATGGACATCTGGAGCAGGGTACCACGGAAGAGGCCGCTGTTAACAGCAAGTCACAAATTGGCACGTTATAAATGGGCTCAGAGGCACAAAAACCGGACTGCGGCAGATTGGAAACGTGTAATTGGTCCGATGAGTCCCGTTTTTGTTTGTTTCTCCAATGATGGGAGGCGACGAGTACATCGCAGGTCCAATGAAGCCTTTAATCCTGAATGCGTCGAAGGTGTTGTTCAGGCTGGAAACAGAAAGTGAAGCGCAGGAATAGACACCCACGGACTCTGGCGGAACTTCGGGACCGGCTGATGAACGAGTGGCAGCAAATCGATGTTCAGTACATGCACAACCTCGTAGTCTCTCTGCCTCGCCGGATTCGTGCGGTTATCAAGGCCAGAGGCGCCGTCACACGTTATTAGGTACATTCTGAGAGGGGTGACTAATTTTTTGTCCGGTGTGCTTATTTGACAAAGCATTTCAAAAAGTTTATAATTAAGTAAAGCATAAACCGTGGCAGAAATGATATATTAGTGGGCCAAAGATATTAATGAAGCGAATAAAGAAAATAGATATATTATTTAAAGTTTCATATATATCAAACTGATTCAGTCGATGATGATGATAATCAGATTTGGAGTAATAAAGATTGCTTATTAGGTAAGTAAAATGTAAGAATTGAATGATTTCTGAAAAAATTGTATTTACTACTATAAAGTCCAAATGTTTGAGTTCAGACTTTTTCAATATGGTGATGCTGGTTTATGTGCACTAAGTATTCGTGTAAAAAAAATTTCATAGTATGTATAACAAACCATTGTGAAGCTTTGTTTTGGTGTGTAGATGTTTTTTATATGAATACACAGATTATAGTGCAGATTAACTAAATTGGAAAAAATATATTTTTCACAGTATTATGTATAATTATTTGTCTAATTATATTTGCATTACAATTTTATCCTTAATCTAATCTGAGTTGTTTTTTTTGGCATATTTTTGCTTCATAAGTCGAGTTGAACAAACAAATTATAAGGTGAAGTCGGGGGTGAATGAAATTGAAAAAGTTTAAGAAGCACTGGATTAAATAATTGAACAGAACGTCTCCTTAGAATAGTATTTCAAAGTGTCCAAAGTTCAGGCAATTCAGTTAAAGTCAGAATGAAAATAGTAAAAATTGTTGGAAAGACAAATTCAGTCAAAATTATGACCATTTTTAGAAGCCAAAATGAGTAGCTTGGAAAATTTGTACTTAACAGCAACTTTTATAGTCCGGTAGCACAGACCCTGATTTTACTGGAACCCTGTATTGTTTGTTAACGCAAATTTTTACATATTTTGAAAGCTTATACCACCCCATTCAAGAATCCATCGGGTGTACACTAGGGTGGATCACTTTTCAGTTTTTTTTTAAATTATAGCTGGTCAAAGTTTTTCCCATGATTTGGTTCAGTGGAATTACACTGACACCATTTTTACCAAAATCGATCAATATTTAGGGGTCGCGCATCGACCTTGAAAATTTCAATTTTGGAAATTTGGCCAAATTGACAATTTTTTACTGAATAAAGATAAATCATCAAATGACCATATTTTCTGAATCCTCTCAGTGAAAGAAATCCTCTCAGATACTTACCAAGTTGATCGGACAAGTGGTTTAGAAGTTACACTCACCTAGAAATAACATTAAAATTTAAAATACCGTATTTGTCCCCCGTTATGGACGTAATCATAGCATCAGTAGCTGGCGCATCCTAAAATCCCAATTACACACACGCTATGTCTATGACCAATATTTTTACTAATCACAGTTTGCTTTTTACAGATCAACTGTGTCAATTGATTCTTGTTTGATAAGTCTAGACTTTAGTACAATGGATAAACTGTTAACAACCAGGAGTGGGAAGACTCTGAAAGTTACTTATTCTGGAAAAGAGAAAGCAGCAACACAGCACCACCTTCTCTAAGGTCAGCCACGGACGTCTTCTTAATTGGTCAGCCATCTTCCTCGATCGGTGGTGCCAAATTGCCAACCACCCATCAAGTTCTCCAGTACTTCTTCTATGCCAAGCAGGAAAACTGACAGGAAGGCCGCCGTAAAAGACACGGTGGCCAATGTTCTGGCATTTTGGAACATGGCACGTATAAAGACGATCACGAGGCGTAACTGCGAAAGAAAACTGGAGTTACTGTGGGAAGAGTGGCGCTCGCTGCAGAAGAGCAAGATGAGAGACAGTGACGCGGGAAAAGGCAGGGAGAAGTTTTCAGAAAATCTGAACAAGCTCTGGGACATCGGAGCTCCCGATGCTATTGAAGAGATACAGAAAAGTCGACTGCTCTCAGACAACAAAACAAGATATTAAATTTTATGAGGATCAACGGGGCCTGCGCCAGGCAACAATGAGTGGGAATGATAAAGTGTTCGTTGTCAAGAGAAAACGGCAACTCTCAAGACAACAATCTCGTGATGAGCCAGGCACCTCAAAAACGAAATTAGGAACCGAAGCTGAGAGCGACGATGAATCTATAGAAAGCAGATCATCGAGCAACTCCGAAAATCACAGAACGACCCACAGCTAAACCACCATACCGACAGCCGAGAGAATCAACTGTATCAATCAGCCTTCCTCACCGCATCCTCAATGCACCGGCTGTTATTGAAGTGGCTGATCGCTTCCGGATGTCCAATAATCAGGTGTGTATATATCAGTAATGATCTTTCCTTGACAAAGATATAATAGACGTAACGACGGAAAATTTAGTGATTATTTTGTCACAAAAACCATACGCATCCTTGTCAATTTCCTTTCAATTTCGCACATAGGTGGCAAGTGTCGTGGCGGCAGTCCTACGTTCGGCAGATCCGCCCGCAGACCTGGACAAATTCAGTATCTCGAAGGACACGTCTCGCCGTGGAAGTGGCACATCGTTGTGAAGTGTCGACAGCTGTGCAGAAATCCTTCGTATCTCCGAGGCATGCTGTCGTCCACTGGGACGGTAAAGTAATCAAGGTCAGTTTTGCCCTCACCGTGGACGACAGTGAATTAACATGTTCCAGTGACGACAGTGGATTGACATATTCCAGTGGACGATAATGGATTGGCATGTATGACATACGTTTCAGGACTCTTGGATCATTGGAGCACCGCCAGGCGATTCTCATCTCCGGAGCTCCCCAATGCACAGAAGGAAAGTTACTGGCCGTTCCGACTGTTGCTGACGGCACCGGTCTGTCCCAGACCCAGGCGACCTTTCGTGCTCTCAAAGACTGGGGATGCGAGAACAACGTGATTGGACTGTGCTTCGACACAACTTCCTCCAATACGGGGAGGGTGCAGGCTGCGGTGGTCCGGCTGGAGAACATGCTTGGTAAACCGCTCTTCCAGCTGGGCTGTCGCCATCACGTTATGGAGCTCATCGTGGGAGCAGTGGTCATCACCGCGTTTGGAAGAACCACAGCACCAACTGAACCTTTGTTCCAGTATATGAGAAGGTGAATTTCAAGTCTAAGGCGCATTTGTTTTCTCCAATGATTTTTTGCCTTCAGAGCAATTGAGATATCAGCGTCCTTCTACTAATGATGTTAATAGTCGAAAAGGGAAACTTCAGTCGTTTTCATGCAATATTTTCATAACTCCCCTTTCAGGTGGGACAAGCTCGACCTCTCGACTTATCGCGAGCTGGAGATCGAGCATTTGGCGGAGGTGACGTGGCTGATGGAGCTCCGAGATGAGGCAGTCAAGTTCCTCGGCACCGCTTCTGGTCTTGTCAGAGAAGACTACCGAGAAGTGGCGGAGATTACACTCCTGGTACTCGGGGCCCAGCCACGTCGTGGCACACACTTCATGCGCCCAGGAGCCTACCATCATGCGAGGTGGATGGCCAAGGTTGGTATTTTGAATTAGAAGTTAAATATTGTATTGCCTTCTGCAAACAGCCATTTGAAGTCCCTACCAGAAAAAAATAAGATAAATAATTTACCATTAAACAAACTTATATGGAGTGGTATCGGTATTTATACATCACAGTGCGTATTCGTTTCAGATCATCTACTACACGAAGCTCCTGATGTTCAGCGGTCAGCTGGAGTTCGACGACGAGCTGGTACAGAAACTTCAGTGTGGTACTATTTACTGCACTCCTCTACGCACCTGCCTGGCTGGCGGCTCCTGTCGCAGCTGATGCCCCGCTGAATGACCTTGTGTTGTACCAGCGTCTTCTGCAGTACAGGGCTGTGGATCGCGAGATTGCAGAGGCTTCACTGGCAGTGATCAGGCGGCACTTGTGGTATCTGAGGCCTCAGACCGTCGTTTTCGCCCACTGCAGTGACAGTGGAAGACACTGTGAAGCACGAGATGGCAAAGAAGCTGTGCCGCCTTGCTGTGCCGCAGAACTTCACGTATGACAACGTCTCGGTTGATGACACGACGCGCCTTCCGGACCTGATCGATGAGTCATCGTGGTTCGTGTTCACAGGCCTGCAGGTGTGCGCGTCTACGTGGCTCACTCTGCCGGTGAATAAATGGGATCAAGATAAGAACTACTGTGATCTGAAGAATGTCATCTCCCATCTGAAAGTTACCAACGACGTGGCAGAGAGGGGATAAAACTGATAGAAGATTACGCGAACACTGTCACAAAAGACGAGTCACAGCTGCAGGGTCTTTTCAGCTCGTGGAAAAGAGCCGGAAAGAACTCGGTGACTTCAAGAAGTCGTCACTTGCCAAGATGACGTAGCGCAGAGGGAAAGGGAGTTAGCAGAGAGAGTACATGGCGCACGCCTTAAGATGACGTGTGTTCTAACCACGATTCATACAGTTTTTGAACCTAGTTAGGGGCACCGGAGTAAGTGCCTTTAGTGATATCGGTAAACCGTTTTAATACAAAATACATTTGATCTTTCCTTATTCGTTTTATCTTATCCTAAAAAGCAGACAATGGCAGACAGCATATGGAGGTACGGGACAAATACGGTATTTTAAATTTTAATGCTATCTCAAGGTGAGTATAACTTCTAAACCACTTGTCCTATCAACTTGGTAAGTATCTGAGAGGATTTCTTTCAGTGAGAGGATTCAGAAAATATGGTCATTTGATGATTTATCTTTATTCAGTAAAAAGTTGTCAATTTGGCCAAATTTCCAAAATTGAAATTTTCAAGGTCGATGCGCGACCCCTAAATATTGATCGATTTTGGTAAAAATGGTGTCAGTGTACTTCCACTGAACCAAATCATGGGAAAAACTTTGACCAGCTATAATTTTTTAAAAAAAGTGAAAAGTGATCCACCCTAGTGTACACCTGTCCCCGGCTTGACTTTTTCAATATGGCCGCCATTTTCCAAGATGGCCGGCGAAACTGAAAAATCCCATATCCTGGTCAATACTTGATGGATTTTGATGAGCTTGGTGTCATTTCTAGGGTTTTTTAGGATGATGAGTCGATCTGGAGGGGTTGCAGGTACTTTGGGAGTCGTTTTGACCCACATTCGTCAATACTCAAGGTCATTGGAGGTCAAACGTCCCCCGAAATGAGGAATATCCCATATCCCGGGCAGTCGTGGATATATTTTGGTGATCTTACTGTCGTTTTTATGGTTTTGGGCGAGACTGAGTAGTTCTCTAGGGTTTAAAAAAGGGTTTAAACATTCCATCTGTACCACGAAGAGGAGGCAGAAGGTAGCATCAAACATGAAGATCGCCAATCACTTCATGATTTCCTTTCTAAGTGCATGGACCCAGAGTCACATCCAGGAGGCAACTTATACAATATTCAGACAGTAAAGCTTGCATCTCCAGATGCCAATAGAGCTGTTAAGTTTTGGAAAGACAACTAGTACAGTAGGAGTCATCATGGCCACAAGGTTTTCATGGCACCATTTCCAAACATGTCATCACCTTCGCAAGTAAAACGAAACATATCAAGGTGGGTGCCCACTTGGTTATGGACGAAGAAGCGATTCATGCACGCGTCATCGGTTTGCTGATGAGCGAACGCGAACTTGACTCATGTATCCTCAACAGAGCTTGCGGCATACTCACCAGCACTGTTCCAACCAGATGGCTTAATGAGAACTGCAGCTAAGTCCGCATTGAAGCAGAACTTGGGAGTGGAAACATCCTCTCGAACATGGGGTCGACCAACAGTTATCATGGATGTGTCAGCTGTTTTGTGCAGTCGACTGGCCTGCTAGTGGCACAGTTGCTACATTTATCCAAACCTTCAAAGTATGGCTACCGAAACATCGTTCTCATGCATCTGTAGTACTAGCTTTTGATCGCTACTATGATTTCTCTCCGAAATAAAGCACTCGGGCAATGAGAAGCAAGAGCAGCAGAGTTCACAAGCTGGACCTCAACACCCCATTGCCTACAAGAGACGCTGTTCTCACGTGCACCGCGAACAAGGAGCAACTAAACAGGCTGCTCTGTGAGCAAATCCTTGCTGGCAGCGAGTATCTCGCAACTGTAACCCAAGACCATGAGCTCGTGCTTGCAGGATGGCAGACCATACCGACTTCCATTGTGCGAGGCAGGAGTCGAGCAGCATTGGAGCTCTCATCATCTCATGAAGAGGCTGACGTGATGATAACACGCTATCGCACAAGCTGAGAAAGATTCTGATGCCCGCATCTCTATCATTTGTGATGACACAGACGTGTTTGCCATGCTGACTCACTTCTATGAATTTAAGAAACTAGGCTGTTCCATGATTATGGAGTCTCCAGTGCGTGGCAGAAAATCTGTGGACATCCGAGCAACTGTAACCCAGCACAAAGACATCCCACAAGTCCTCAAACTACACGCTTTGAGTGGTTGTGACAGTTCCAGCAATACATGGCATCGGCAAAGCCACTGCCATTGCCACAGCCAAGAAGGGTCGGAAGCTAGACAAGCTGGGGTCCCTTGATGCAGGCTTTGACCATATCGAGAAAGAGGCAACAGCGTTCATTGTTGCATGCTATGGGGATAAGAAATCCTCATCTCTTACTGAGTGTCGTCAGCGAGTATGGGCTCGGAAGACGAAGTCGGGAACTGCTGCACCCAAACTATGTTCTCTACTACCAACAACTGAAGCTTTCCATCAAAATGTGCTCAGAGCCCACTACACTGTGGCGAACTGGCTCGATCCACTAAAGTGTGACCCACCACCACTTGATCCTGTGCATTATGGGTGGGAGACGAAACAAACAGTTCTCATCCCAAAAACATTTGGTGAAGGTGTGTGCTTAGCACCAGATGAAGTTCTGAAGCTAATCAGATGTGGGTGTGAATCACAATCAGCATGCAGGGGGAGTTGCTGTGGCTGCATGGGACGCGGAATCAATTGCAAAATGTTCTGTGCATGTGGCAGCGGCTTGGATTGCAACAATCCATTGACCTAAAACGCAAACGAAGAGCAGACTGGTGATCTGATCCTGACAACCATGTCTTTTGATATTTGCCACCCAATAAATGGTTACCTAATGTGAATAACCATCAAAGTTGTCAATGCCAATCCCCCAACTAGGTGTGAGCTTTGTTTTGCTTACGAGGTCATATCTTGTAGCTTTGCAACCTTCCAGAGAATGCATGTGCCCTGCACTTCAGCATAAATTGTGGTTTATATCTGAATATCCATATAATGTGGGTTGTCGTTTAAGCATTATGATCTGGTTTTATCTGCAGAAAAGATGTTAAGTGCTAAGCAGTTAGCTAGATTGTAGAAATTGTCACTAAAATAAAGTAAATACAGTGATGTCAACTGTGGCATCATCATATTTCAAGGACAAACTTTAACCTCAAATGACCTTAACTTGACCCATGGAGTTGCAAAATGATATCCTACTGTTATGTGCCTATAGAACTACTCAGTCTCTCCCAAAACCATAAAAACGACAGTAAGATCACCAAAATATCTCCACGACTGCCCGGGATATGGGATATTCCTCATTTCGGGGGGCGTTTGACCTCCAATGACCTTGAGTATTGACGAATGTGGGTCAAAACGACTCCCAAAGTACCTGCAACCCCTCCAGATCGACTCATCATCCTAAAAAACCCTAGAAATGACACCAAGCTCATCAAAATCCATCAAGTATTGACCAGGATATGGGATTTTTCAGTTTCGCCGGCCATCTTGGAAAATGGCGGCCATATTGAAAAAGCCAAGCGGGGAGCAGGTGTACACTCGATGGATTCTTGAATGGGGTGGTATAAGCTTTCAAAATGTCAAGATTTGCTTTATAACAAACAATGCAGGGTTCCCACCGCGTGCAACCGGACTATTACAGTTTCCATCGTAAAAAGCAGTCTTGTATTCAGCTAGTAAACGTTGCATTTTCTTAGACTTTCATAATTAGCGATTTTCATTTTAATATTGTTTCAATAATGAAAGAACTTTAATTTCTCCAACGAATCAAAATTGAAGTTACAAAGTTACTCCAGTTAATGACTAGTGTAGCTTTTTTTTTTTTTTTTTTTTTTACCCATTATTAATTATGCCTATACGAGCCTTACTCCGCGGAAGTTTTATCCTTAATTTAAAGTAATCTAAGTTCATAAGCAGCACACAAATCAGGCATATTACAATCAAAGCCTAGGGTAGCTACATCGACCTCCGAACCAGACAACTTAAATTATTGGTACGAGATCAGAATAAGTACAGAAAGTGGCTCTTTTCTCCATCAAATCCCCCAAGAATTTTCTTGGATCACTGGTGAAGTAGTTGTCTCCTACAGACATCTTCCTTGAACAATCAATTTAAAAAAAAAAAAAAAAAAAAAAAAAAAAAAACAGTTAGCTACAACAACGTGAAGAAAGAGGAGATAGTTTCGCGTGAATGGTCACATCAAGTGAGACCTACTTTAGATACAGGCTGCTCCACAACGTCCATTTCAGAAAATGCGGCTTAACAATGCGGGTTGCTCACATTAGCAGTAATAAGCAAATACTTCAAACTTGCTCTTTCGACGAAATAGATTTACAGCTCATTTCAACTGCCGTTCTGAAATTCCCTATTAGAGCAATTTGGCAGACAATACATTTTCAGAATTCCAACAAAGAGAGCAACCCAAAATTGCAGACGAAGGATAAGCACAAAATAATGTTCTTTCAATAGATTCACAGTACTAACTGAATCTACACAGTATTAAAACCAAAAGTTAGCAGCTGATGAGGAAGCTTCTAGCAGTGGCTGTATCCTCCAGCGCGGGACACGTCAGCGCGTCGTCAACGTAAAAACGTGGAATGTCAACGCGAAGATGAGGCGACGTCAAACCGAAGACATCAACGCGCTGGTGGCCAAACTTCCTCAAATCTCCGTGCAGCGGCCAGTCTACGGTTGGCCAGACTGGCCGTCGACAGCCTGTTGCGAGGCACGGTCAGAGTACCGATCGGCTCCCTGGGCCGAATCTATACCAGCGTGCTATTTTTTTTTTCATTTACGGGGAACAATTGCGTGCCGGGCGTGCTCCCCGGAATACCCTTACTCTCCGGCGACATTAAAACTAATCCAGGCCCCACTACAACTTACACATGTCATCATACACAAAGACAGACACAATAGGACCATGAGACGCATACAGAAGCATAATATTAACATTACAGTACAACGTAGATGGCCTCGCAAACAAAATCATGCAGCTTCGGGAATTCGTACACAAAACATTCACATAGCATTTATACAAGAAAAACTAAAACGCGCACACAAAACACCCACCATCCCTGACTTCACGGCGATCCGTCAAGATCGTACTGGGGGGGTGGGGGTGGAATCATCACTTACATACATAAAAGCATTAGCTACATTGATGCCGCCCAAAACATTACAAAACAATCCAAGCAGGTAACATTAAAACACGCGAAAAACACACCACCAAAGCTCAATATTTACATCCCACCAGATAGTTCACCTCAGGTGCCAACCAACACCCATTGATAACAAGCTTACCTTACCTTATCATGTACAGATGACATCAACATCCACCCACAACATCGACACCGCTACAAATAACCTACAAACATACATAAACAGTATACAAGATTGGCTCACACACAAGAGACTCAAAGTAGTGCCCACAAAATCAACCATCACCTTGTTAACAAGCAACACAAAAGAACACCAGATAACTCCACAGATTACACTAACCACCACCAACATTCCACACACTCACAGGACCAAAATACTTGGGGTCACATACAACACTATCTTTTGCAAACCACATTCAAGACATTAAAAACAAATGTACGTCAAGACTTAACACGCTTAGGGCACTAACAGGCACAAACTTTGGACACCAACAGGAAACATCACTCATATACAAACAATATATTAGCTGTTATGAACTATGCTAGCGCATGCTGGGCACCCATTATCTCAAACACACACAAACACCTTACAGACAATACAAAACAACGCACTTCGTATCATTACAGAATGCACTCAACACCAATAGAACACCTGCACACAAACAAAAATACTGAAAGTTAGGGAACATTTAGACATGAGGGGAACACAATTCACGGCAGCAGCGACAACTAACCCACAACAACCTTGCCACTACATGTACAATCATGCACTAACACCTCGCACAATTAAGGTAACACCCCACATATTATAACCAAATACTCCATTCCATACCACGCCCCACAGATATCACACAGTACAGAAAACACACACGACTCGGTCCGAATGCGGTCCTAGGTGCGAAGCCGCCACCCATTAACAGGTCAGAGACCAGCCTGAGCAAATCGAATCGAGTTAACTTAGCACGATTCCGATGTGGACATCACCCCAACTCACAGACGTACAAACACAGACTAGACAACTCTACAAACGACACCTGCCACCTATGCCAGGACGCACCACAAAACTGAACACATTATGACAGACTGTACCACTCTAGCACAACACACACCACTAGTGCGCTGAACCTCTGGTCTCCGGCTTTCGATGTGAAACGCAACATTTTTACTGGTATTTCTGTAGATTTATGGTCTCTGGTTTTCCTCGATTTCAATAAACAGTACTTATGAAATTTTTTACAATTGTGGCCTGACTAGATAAATGTTTGAATCAAAGCCTACCTATAACAAGTGACTGCTACTAAATTTGTTTCATTTTGTTACAGCAGGGCTGCAGTTCGTATTCATTAGCATAGACCTTGGATCATGAAGATCAGGACCCCCAGCCTTCATTAGTTACCCTTATAAGGCTAACTAACGAAAATATCACGACCTAACCGAACCAATCGTTAGGTCAACTATACGCCCTTGATTGGTTAGGTCGTGATATTTTCGTTAGTTAGCCTTATAAGGCTAACTAAAGGGGGGCTCTGATCTTCAGGTGATCCTAGACCTTACCTTTACTATATCTGTACTGAGAAACCGGAGACAAATATATATATATATATACATACATTTAATTCCAGACATGAGGCTGAAGCCGGGCCTTTGGCTTCAAAGCCAAAGCCGGCCATTTAGAAAGTTGTGAAACCGAATCTTATAGAACCGGGACCAGAAGAAGAGTTCCAGTCAACCTATTCTAAATTAGTATAGGTTAATTTTTTGATTATTAGTATTATTAAATCAAAAATATTAAAATAGTTCGAGCAATCCAAGAATAAGCACCCAAAATCAATTTAGGGTGCTTTTGCATGGATTGCTCTAAAATGATTAATTGAATGCCCGGTTAGGTCAACTGTACGCACTTGACGATTTGTTAGGTCAAGCCGTGATATTTTCGTTAGTTTTAACGAAAATAACTTCACCTAACCAATCGTCAAGGGCGTACAGTTGACCTAACCTGGCATTCAATAATTCACCATAGATTTCGATATATATATATATATATATATATATATATATAGGGTGAACCAAATGTAGGTGGACAGTAAATGATAACGTTTATTTTGAGAATACATATTTAATTTTTTTGTATACTATAATACACAAATAAAATTTAAATAAATTTAGTTATAATATTTAATATAATATAACACAAACACCATAGTTATAATGAACACCATAGTTATAATATAATATAACACAAACCGTATTCAACCTACTGTCCACCTACTTTTGGTTCACCGTGTATATATATATAATTTTATATAAACCATTAGAAGTACAGTAAAACTAAACATACCTTACAAAATGGAATTTAATCCTGCATTTAATGCGAAAAAATTAAAACTTGGTGTTCCCGCCATTGGCTTCCAAGACAGCCTGAATTCTCTTTGGGTAGCTTGCCAAAAGTGACGTGAGTAGATTTGATCGTTACGCAAATTTGCTAAAACAGTTTCAATGTGTTGCGTCATTGTATCCTTCGAAAATCGATTTGCTGCAGGTTCTTGAAAACAAGAGACATTCAACCTCGTCCTTTATAATTGATCCAATGTATTCACAGACGTTCAGGTCAGGGGAATTCCCTGGCCATTGTTCATTTCCAAAGAAATCCATCTCATGGTTCCGCAACAACTATTGAGTGGCTAATGCCTTAAAGCAGGTGGCCTTATCGTGCAGAAGTGTGACCTGATCGACATCCATAACATTGTTTGGGTTTCTTAGAAAAGGAATGACATGCTGGGATAGAATAATATCACGAAAATACTGTCCATCCCAACATTGACCATTTGGCTTCAGCACCCACATGAGCTTCTTTGCAGTGAACAAAACAAACACCAACAGCCTGGACTTTTTAATAATTCGCGATAATGTTCATTGTCATCGATTTCATCTGGTATTGTGTGGCTCACACTCGATCATTTTGGTAGTTAGGCCGACGTGTTACGTAACAAAAAATTCATCGGAGACAGCTAAATGCATGAAATCATCCACATCCCAATCTTCAAGATAATGGGGAAACCACATTCTGTCATCGATGTTAAGTTGTTTTTCTTGGCTTTGGAAGTTCATGCCAAGGCTTTAAACCTTGCCTATGACAGTACTGTACAGTCGAATGATCTCGCCACTAACGCTCTTTCCTCCCAACACTTTGATCTCTTAGAAAGTTTAGCACAGCTGTTTTTCCGCTTACGCGTACCGCTTTCAATGATGTCCTTTGTTTCCTGAAAGAATGGCAAATTTGGGCGCCTAGATTTGGTTGTATCCATTTCACATTCATCCAAAGTTTTATTCCAATTTCTTTTGACGAAGTCCTCACTTCTTCGCAACTTTTTGGCAACCCATGAACGTGTTATAAAGGTGGCTCCAGCATCACGAGCTTCCCGAAATGTTATTGCTTGTATGCGATCTATCACACGTTGCCTCTCCGAATCACCAATTAATTGAGAAGCCATTATATTATCACTATCAGCTAGAGTAATTTTAATACCTGCAATAAAGAATTTTCTATATTTTTATAATCACTAAAAACTATTTCGATATAAGTAAACATGTAAGCTGCAAATGGGGGGGGGGGGGGGGGGGCTAAGGTTTTTGGAACCCCTTATTACCATTATTGGTTGAAGATCCACTGCCAGTAATAAATTGGTGCAAGGGAAAAAATCTGATTAAAAAAGTGATGCTGTGTTGTATTATTAGAGTTTCATGTTAACCATTATTAGTAAAGTACTTTATTTATAATTTAAGAGCCAAAACAATAGGTCCTCAGAGCCGCGGGTCTAGGCCTATACAAGTTCTTAAATGTATAAGCCTATGATAAAGTAAATTTAAAAACCACAACTCCAAATATAGGCTTTCTGAATTTTAATCGGATGAAGTTAATTTGGCCAAGAAGCCTACACGAAATAAGACGCGAGGCCATTTCAGGAAATTGCATAGGCCTAGAACCTAACAGGCACAGTTGCTAGAACTTCGCGCAAAACAAAATTCCATATGACAAAAATTAGTCTGCTAATAGTGACAGCCTATTAAGAAAAATCTATTGCCTTTCCAATCCACGCAAGTCTAGGCCCATGTCCCAGTAGGCAATAGAGCCCCATTACGGCCTAGCGGGTTTTGAATTGAATGTTGTACGGCTTAATTTTAATTAAAATTCCTCAGGACTTACGGCCTAAGAGTTAATTCTAACCTTCAATAGGCCTAGAGCCTATATCACCAACTTTAAAGGCCTTCGACGACTAAAGGAGATTCGCACTATGAGGGCGGAGTTCATTAAGAAATTGCAGCAGCAGGAGTGCGTGTCTAATGCTGAAAGTGCTGTCAACCTAACTGTTAAATTACATGAAGCTACTCCAACGTTCGTGACTTTATTAATAAACAAATTTAATAGAATTATAATGGCGCCAAGGGAATTCCAATTAAACTAAACTAAGAAGTGACCCCAGACCTATGGTGAGGCTACATAAGAAATCAGAGTTCCATCTTATAGGCCTAGTCTACCATGCGATAAATAGGCCTATCCATGTGACCTTGTGAAAGTTTTGATCGTCTAAGAATTAAAGGCACACCAAGATAAACTTTAATAAGTTTAGCAGAGCCTTTCTCGTATACAAACGTAGGGTGGGCCTACCAACATTTATTTTGTTACAGTTTGTGGTTATATAACCCATCCACCATCACCCTTGTTTTGGTCTGGGAAAACTGGGAAAAAGTAAGGTCAAGTGTGTGATAATTCAGAAAAAAAATATATATAATATATATATATATATATACATACTTTTTTTTATTGGGGTTGTTTAACCACCTCCGCAACATCTTAATGTCATATGACGGAGGGGACCTACAGTTTTAGTGGGATCCGAACCACGGGTCGCTACATAATCTGGGCGCGGAGGACGGTCTTCCATCCAACTACTAGTCAGACCCAATGTCGCTTAACCCTTTAAGAACAAGTGCGCAGCATATGCGGCCACTCTTGTTACCAGAACGTATATGTTTTGTTATTGGTCAAAACTAAATATTTTAGTAACTAGTCAATGAAATGAGACACATTTTGGGTTCCTTTCCCGACAACTAAATGACATCTATAAATAAACATGTAGAAACATTTATAGAAACGAGGCATTGTAATACAATTTATATTATTTCTGGTGGACCTTAAGGTACCATCCGTCGTTAAAGGTTTAACTTCGTTGATCTCCCGGAAGCGGTGTTACGACATTGGCCACGACGAATGACCTATCGAATGAGTACTTAAAATATGCCAGTGACGTAGTATGTCTGCATATATCATTGCTCCTATCAGCCATGCTTGCTCATAGCTATATCCCCCAGCAGAGTTCATGAGGGTATATATCTTGCCCCTGGTCAAAAATAAGTATGAAGACGTTCCAGGGTTGGTAAAAAAACTTAAAAAAACAAATCCATGTTTTTTTCTGGTTTTTTAATATACAGCCTGTAGGCTTATATATATATAAATTGAGGAAATTGAAAACTTAGTATTTCTCATAATTTAATTGCTGACAATTAGAAAAAATAAAGAAATCGATAGTTTAACCATAAACTAAATAAACATTTAACTTGACTTTGTGCATATAGCTAAACAAATATTAAAAAATAAAAATCCTCTAATGTATGGTACAGTACGAATAGAAAAATAAACCAAAAAGTATATTGTTCTTTGACCTCTAAATTTATTTCACATTAGCTATTTGTTAAAACATTTATAAATAAATACAAGTTTAGAAGCTTTATGAACTCCTAATTTATTCCTTAATTTGGACTGTATCAGTCCAAAAGCAGAAAAAATTCTTTGAACTGCAGCATGAGATGACAGTTATGAACACATGCATTGTTCTGCACATCTTCATACAGTTCCCTGATAGATCTCCATCATGCAAGTTGGGTTATGTTTAGATTAATGGAAATATATGCATGCACAAAATATAAATGCAAGGTTTATTTCTTCATATACTTGGGGGGGGGGTAAAAATGATTTAAACCATGGTTTAAACCAAACCAACCCTGGCTGTCGCTTCCCGCTTCTCGAAACTATTAGAAAAACTCTTGTTACTCTGCTTAAATGATTACCTATGGACATCTAATGAGTTTGGTTTTAAAAGGTCCCACTCAATTGACTTGTGTATCTATGTACTTAAACAATATCTAAATATAATGACAGTAATTCAACTATTTATAGCCGTTTCCTAGATATAAGTAAGGCATATATGAGTGAACCACAATATTTTATTTAAACTACAAGACAGGAAGGTTCCCATGTATTGTACATATTAAGTTTATTGAAATTTTGGTATTCCCACCAATCTTTTACCGTCAGGTGGGGCAATGTACTATCCGAATGTTTTGGCTCCTCTTGCGGGGTGAGACAAGGCTCCTTGCTCTCTCCTATGTTGTTTAATGTGTATATTGACGGATTAATTGCTTCACTTAATGAGGCAACAGTGGGATGTTGCATAGATAAGGATAAATAACTTAGTTTATTCCGATGATATGGTGTTAAGTTCCTCTGATAAAGGTTTGGATCGGCTACTAAAAGTCTGCGAAGTGTATTCGCAGAAACATTCTTTTTAATGTTACAAAAACTAAGATTATGCAATTTCATCCTAAAAGCTGTAAGCAGCCAGCTGATATTAGGTTTAAAATGAAAGGTGAAGTCACTGAGGAAGTACAAGAGTTTAAGTATTTGGGTCAAACTATTAGAAGCTCCTTGAGTGATGACTGATATAAGAAAATCTCGAAGCCTTTGTACTAAAGCGAATATGACTATAGGGAACTTTCGGTTCTGTACAAGTGCAGCTAGAGACTCTTTCGTACTTTCTGCAGTAATATTTACGGATAGCAACTCTGGGTGAATTATAAAAAAGGTTCTGGCAGATACTAAATTTGCTGTACAACAGGTCTTTTAGACTCGCATAAATTATCCCCGAGATGCTCAGCTTCGTAAATGTTTGCTACCCGCAATGTCCCGAGCTTCCCGGAGGTAACAAGACGTGCTCAATAGTCTGATGCAAAGAATTAAAAAAATCAACCAACCCGATTATCCAAGCTATCCACGAGTACTGCCGTTTATCCTCTAGTCTAAACTATGGAATTCTTGGTACGAAAACGTCTGTCTGTAGCTCCACTTAACTCCGACATCACCATTATTTCTAATCAACTATACATATATATATTTCTATCCTTAGTATATGAACTGTCATTGTATTTATAATATTCGTCATATGGACTATACCTTGTCTGCCAATAAACCTTTTCATATATATATTAGGGTGTGACCGTTGCCCTCCAAAAATCAAAAAATGGTCCTACAATGCTGTTCAAAGTTTTAGTGTTGTGTATTTATCTAGGAAACACCCCTGTAAATTTTCTTGGAGATCGGTGCATGTTTGAGCTAGCACCGTCGTACCAGCAAGTATTGCTATTTCAGCTTATGAACTTCATAAATAAGTGTGAAAATACACATTTTATCAGATTTTCATTTCCGGGTCTGGAACGCTGACTCACAAATTTTCCACGTATTATTTTATTGCATTTAATTTTAATGATGCTCTTTTCTTTTCCCTTGACAGTGATTTGATGATGTGAATAGAGAATTTAATCATGGATACACGGCAAGATGATGAGTATGTCAGAATGTTATTGGGCACCGTACCCCGAGAAGAAGAAAAGGAAATAAAGGGCTGCAAACCGCCAACTAATAGGCAGGTCTTACTATGTCTGTTAGCAAACCTTCGGGATATGCATTGGGACCAGGCTTTATCTGCCACCATTGACAATGTGCTTTTGCATTACCAGAAGGCGAATGTCCCGACCATTACAGGCAGGAACAATATTGGCCGAGTGATTAAAACTTACTATGACAAAGACTACATGATGCTTATGAAAAAGAATGAGGATAGAAGACGGGCTGATGATCCTGGAATTATGAAGTTTAAATCAGAATTGAGCCTGACGATGAAATTTTATAAGAACACAGTGTTGAAAGACATGGCGGCTGCGAAAAGGGGAAAACTCAGGCCGAACAAGATGCCATCGATACTGACATACTCTTTATGAAAAGCATGCTAAGTGACAGAGTAGCTACCTACTCTGGGGTAAACAAAGTACTCACAGAAAAGGTTCAGAAGCGACAGAAACGGCAGATGCGAGAAGAGAAGCGACAAAAGAGAGCAATGTGATCATGCTGAGAATGTACAGGCTGATATTGATTCACCTATTAGCTCTGATGAGGACGATGACATTGATGAGGCCAGCACTGCTGAACCAAAGAGAAAACATCGGAGAACAGTGAAAGAGGAAGTTTCAATTTTTGTGCCGATATTCTGAAGTCGGCAGAACTTGTTTCATGCAGTGTTCGAAACACATCTCGCCGACCCAGCTGAGTGCAATTGTGTACTCCCTTGTATCTGCATGTGGTGGAGATACATCAAAGTTGAGTCTAAATGCAAGGACGGCCCACCGATACCGAGCTTCCATCGCATCGTGTCAGAAATAAGTTTAAAAATCATGGATGAATGGCAACCATCAGACAAAGCACTGGTGCACTGGGATGGTAAACTTATGGACACGCTGGATTCCAAAGGCACTGATGACCGCCTGCCCATTCTTGTGTCTGGTGTCAATGGCACAAAGCTTCTTGGAGTCCCACCTCTTTCGCATTTGACTCAAAAAGCTGGCCTGGTTCAAGGAGACTTGATATCAACAGCAACCAAACAACTTCTGGTCGATTGGGTGTGAACAGAATGTCGTTGGTATGGTTTTCGACACAACTTCATCCAATACAGGTAAACCTATTTCAAACATCAGCGTGAATTTATCACGACATTAATACCAAAATACAGTGAATGATTTAACAGAAATCTGCAAAAAGCACGTGCTGAAATGGTGGCCTTAAACTACAATTACATTTTTTTTTCAGGACAAAAAACAGCTGCTTGCGTCTCCCTCCAAAAGGAATTAGAGCGTGCCGTATTCTGGTGCGCCTGTCGCAGGCTTGTGAGCGAAGTCATCCTAGGTGTTTGCTGGGATTGCTTGAAAGTGGAGGGCTCTTCAAGTCCAAACATAATGGTTTTCCAGAGGTGTCATAAGCTTTACAAAATAACAAGGATATTATTATCTAATGAACAAATTTAGTGGAATTTCTTTTATTAGACTTATAAGATATACTAACACCAAGCAAATGATCGATCATATCAATCTTAATACCCCTAAAACAATATTATAGATTAGTACGAAATACAATAATCCCAATAATTGCATTTCTAGGTTCAAGAACCATTTCTCTCAACTGGCGTACAATGAAAAAAAGAAATACTACTACCCGCAATGCCTGGAGTGTTTGAGGAGCGCCAGCAGGAGATGGCTGACTTTTTCCGTGAATCTCTAGCCCAACCATTTACACGTGGCGACTACAAGGAGCTGGTAGAGCTTTGTCTGCTGCTTGTAACTAAAGGATCCGAGCCAGTGAACTTCACAATGGTCTACCCCGGCGCACTTCACAAAGCAAGGTGGATGGCTAAACTGCTCTATACCCTCAAGATTGTTCTTTTGTCAGGCCAGATCAAAGAGCAGTTTCCCAAAGCCGAGGTTGTGACAAAGTCAAATCAGCAAGTTAGAACGGTTTGCTGTGTTCACAGTCGCTGTTTATGTCCCATGGTGGATTGTTTGCCCCGTTCCAGCAAGTGCGCCACTGAATGACTTGAATTTGGTCGAAACCTTGGCTGAATTTGCCCATATGACGCCACAATAGTTGACAAAGCACGTGTGGCACTCGGTAGACACACTTGGTACCTAACTGAGGAGTTGGCCCCACTGGCTTTGTTCTCGTCCCAAGTACAAGAAGGACAAAAGAGGAGATGAGGAAGGCCCTTCTTTGCCATGAAGGCACTGAAGTTACTAAGAGAGTGGGGCTCAATCATGGGGGCTATGGAAAGCCATATCTTCCCCCCGTCCCAGAAAGTGGCACTGCCCTGGTGGACCTAATTGGGCCTGACTCAAGCCGGTTCTTCACCATTTTAGGCATGCCCTATCAGTTTCTCCACAGTCCAGCCAGTGAATGGGCGGATCATGACGACTACCTGAACATGAAACGGGTTGTGGACAAGCTTCAGGTCGTCAATGAGGCTGCAGAGCGTGATGTAACTTTGCCATGACTTTCTTATGTTGCCAGGGATGAGGAGCGCTTTCAAGAAGCCTTCAAGTAGTTGAAAATGACAGACTCCGCGTTCCTAATCAGCGCAAACGATCATCTGTTTCCGAACAGAAATCATGGTTTCTTGCTCTAGAGAAATAATACCTTGTGAATATATGATAAAACCCCTTAATATACCATGAGAGAATAAGAATGATTAACTTTTTTGTGTTAATTAAAAGCTGTTATCACTAAGACAGGCAAATGATTTGTGTTAATATCCCTTATGATGGTTGTGTAATCTCATATATAGGCGCGTATGCCGTATAAGCAAAATCGCTATTTTTCAAATTGCTGGTGCTCACTCGAATATGCATGAATCTTCAAAAAATTGCACGTGGGTATTTTTTATGTCAATATGCAACACTAAAATTTTGAACAGCATTGTAGGACAAAGTTGGGGCAACTGTCACACCCTAATATATAAATATATATATATGTCTCGGAAGTTGCGCACCATATTCATAGGTGCGGCGGATGACCTGAACCTGGTGCGAGACTTCCGACACATTATTTATCTCGGTGGTGTACCGTGACCTTCGAACCTGGGTACGCAGTGTGGAATACATGACAAGAGCAGATATAGAGAGGGCGGGGGGGAGGGGGGCGACGTCCGTATCCCCCTCAATTTCTTGCAAGTGTCCTATTTGAATGACGTGTATGTCTCTGAAAACATTGTTTTCGTAAATAGTTCATGTTTATTTTATTCAAATTTAATTTTGAGTATCTATATATTATACAAGTATACCCCGTTATTCATAGCTTCGCTTATACATAATATATTTTTTGACACCAGATTCCGCTATTCGCAATGCCAGATAAGGGAAAAAATAATTCACAATTCCGCCTGCTACCAAAAAAAGCGCAGCATGCCCGTATCGAAAGCCATTATTCAAGAAAAGGCACGGTCTTTGTGGAGAGACGCGAGGAAGAAAGTCGTTGGTGAAACTTTCAGTGCAAGTCGGGGGTGGTTCGAGGAAAAAGTACAGTACAGGTATGTTTATTCTTTTATTGATGTTATAACTTGCTATGCTAATCAGGTCTATTTGTTTTATACTTGCTTTTATGTATCGTATGGGAAATGTATCAAACATCTCGCCTTCTGAAAAATGGCCACCGGAACAAATCCCCCGATAAAACATGTATTTATGTGAAAAAATGATTCGTTATTCGTAATGAGTGAGGAACATAACTTGCGAAAACCGGGGTATATCTGTACCTCCAAATTTTAGTTGTAATGGTTTCCATGGGTGCCCTTAGTACTGGTGCAGCCGTATCACTATTTTTATCTTCATCTTACTCTGATAGTTCTTTTAATTGGCAAGACCGTTGTAAATCTTGTAATGTTTGAAAAATTTTCTGTGATAACTGTTGTACCCAAATTAGATTTTTATTTTGTATCATATTTGAATGAGACTGATCTAATAAAACAATTCATTTTACACTCGCTCATTGGTGGTCTGTTTTAAGGAAAAATTTTAGTAGTGCCCTTTTTATTTGAACCACGCCTTACTGAAATGCCTAGATCCGCCCTTGCACGAGCCTGTGCCCGGATCAGAAAATCAGGCAAATAAAATGAAAACCTTAAGCTTCGTTGGCAACACGACGGTGATGCGTAACGTTGCCAGTGTTTACCATCCCAGCCCTTCTAAAATAAGGTACATGTAATAAAAGTTAAAAATTACCTATTCTGAAGCAGATTTACTACTAACAGTCGATAGTTAATTTTCAAATATATACGAGTCATGCATATAACCAAGGTAATCATACCTGATAAAATTTTAACTTCATACGGACTGTTTTGAGACGAACGCAAATTGAAATTTATGTACATTGTGGCTTTTTTCAGCCAGTCTCAGCCAGGGAAAAATATCATGGCCAAAATTTTATATTCGCGCATACAAGAACCAAATTAACTCGCAGGACACCCAAGCGTCACACGACTCGAATTGTGTCCATGCAAAACAGAAGCGAGATCCTTTATTCGCTTGGCTTAAATTTCATTTACAGTATATAATTTTATTTTAATTCGTACTAGGAAGGACAAAAAAAAAAGTAGAATTGAAGTTTAATTAGGTTAATTTTATCTTGTCACAAGTTTCCTTTGGGTACGCTGAGCGTACCTTGACTGCACGCCACATTTACTGTCGGAATGAAGGACGTTAGTTCTAATTAGGCTATTAGGTTAGGCTACATATTTGCGAGTACCTCACTATTTAACGACCGAGTCCTCAATCGTCCGAAACATTTATCACGCCCTCTTCGGTTCGACAATACAAAAGTTGTTAGATTTTTAGATATATGGACAACCCAATGGGGATCCACCTATCCAATGGAGAAAATCAGCAAAACAACTTCCCTGTATAACCGTGATAGTTAGGTCGATGAACTATACAGTATCTCAAAGAATACCTTTATTACTGTGTGGTGTTCCCACAAACTGTCGTCAATAGTATAGGTACTGACTATTCAGTACACAAACCGATCCAGTTTCTTAGACATTAATTATAAATGGAATTTTTCTGCCATTATACCATGTTTCATCCTTAATTAAAATAAAATTTACCACTCTTGACATACAGTAACCTTTAATATTTTTATCCTAGATGAAACCCAACAACAAGTCGAGGCGACTAGCTATATTATTACACTATGGTCGAGTTCATATTATATAAAGTCCAGTTTCTTTTCAGTTTGACGGCCGACGAAAAACATTTTTATTTAGCTAGATAATATTTATTAAATTTCAATTCAGAGAAATTAAAAATAGTATAAAGAAAATAGTTAAGTGGAAAAACAAACATTCCTCGCAGAAGCCGGTGGTAAAAATACCAGGCTTAATCAACAGGAGCAATTTTTTATTTATTTTTGACTACTTCCCGGAATGAGCACATACAGAAAAACACCCGATTTCAGCTTATATTTTTTTTTTTTGAAGTGGCTCCAGAACCGTACGGTCACGCAGCCTGTAGGATACGCGACCGTCGCCAAGTCATGGCTACAGGACCGTCAAACTCTAGACCCTACCAGTTACGTTAATTGAATGGCCGGTTAGGTCAATTATACACCCTTGACGATTGGTTTGGTTAAGTCGTGATATTTTAGTTAGTTTTGACAGTAAACTAACGAAAATATCAGGACTTAACCTAACCAATCGTCAAGGGCGTACAGTTGACCTAAACCGGGCATTCAGTAATTTTCCCGTAGGTTGCCCTTGTTGATTGTTTAAGCGTAGTATTTTCACCATGGGCTTCTGCTAGTAATGGCTTATTTTTTATTATTTTTTTCCACTTTCAACTCTATTTTCCATTTCCTTCAACTAAAATGTAATACTTTTTTTTTTTTTTTTCGCCGGCCGTCAAACCAGAAAGATCCAAAGGACCTTAATTCCACTTCTTCGGCTCATTTAAATTTACACCTTCTGGAAACCCATCCCTTAACTGGCTATTTATATTAAGGAGATCAAAGACAGCGACAAGTCGCATAGGGGCCTATTGATTTTTACAGTGGGGGGGGGGCAACATTTTATTTATCTACGAAAATGTATTTTAATTATAGTAGTAGATATTTGGAATGACTGGTCATGTGTGGTAAAATAGTAACGTCTTAGTTTAAAAAAAAAAAAAAAAAAAATTATTGGACACTTTCACGAACGAAAGTTTGTAAGTTATATAAATACTGTATATTTTAGCTCATGTTGGATAATTTAGTACTTTTGTAAATAGTTTATGGATAAGTTAGCCGACTTTAAATTGATATTTTGCAAAATTTTATAAAATATAGCTGTAGATCACTTGACTTGAATAACCTCGAAAAGTCCGAGTGGCTTCAGGTTTTCCAAATGTAATGTGCCTGAAATGGAAAGGAACAAGCCTCCAACTCGAGCGAACATAATGAGCCTTGTAAGCCTATTTCTTAGAGCAACAACGCTTCAATACGGCCCACACCACCAATCGCCGAGAGTGCCTAAATTACGGTTGACCCTTACTCTAATCGGGCCAACAAGTGCATATTCATAGAATAAACAATGAATCAAATCAGAATGTATTAACATCAGCATTAATCACCAGTAACTGACATTAGGTTACTAATCAAATTTTCAGCGAGAAAATGTTTAATTTTTAATTAAAACTGAAGCGTACCCAACTAAATACGCCTCAAATTATATTCCGTTTATATATAGCAGTAGTATTTTTCTGGGTGATTAATACAGGAATATAATGCCCAGTTCGCTGCTCCTGATCACATCTTAAATCCATTCAGTGGTAGCTTCTACCGTATTGGTGTAGTGGTTAGCGTCGCTGACTACGAATCCATCGGCCCCGGGTTCGAGACCCGACGGCAGCCGTCGCGCAGCAAAACCCAGCTGTTCATCCTTCCACACAATAAAAGAAAGTGGTTGGTAGATAAATGGGTACCCTAGGTGGCCCAGTGGTTAAGACGCTGGGCTGCTGATGGGGCGTGGTTCGGATCCCACGTTAAACTGTAGGTCTAAGGTGGAGTGAAAAGCTTGACCTTCGTCAGAATGAACAATTCGGGCGGAAGCTAACCAAAGGTGTATATATATATATATATATATATATATATTAGTCCATCGGCATATTAACATGTATTAGTAGCGTGATCTTTGGCCTGTAATAAAGTGTAGGCCCTAAAACCCAACCTCAATCCATTTATTTTGAGTTAAGCCTTAATTAAAAATAAGAGGTCGAACAAAAGTGGATTTAGGCCTACCTACGTCAAAAAAAATTCATAAATAAGACCGGCAATCCCCACCCCCCCTACCTTCAACAGTATACAAGAGATTACACTTGACCCCTCAACAAAATAGTTGCAGTTCAAGAGAAATACACTATAGGCCAACTTTTCTACATATCACAGTCGGAAAGGCTGCGGGCTATTCATCAACTATTGGTTTTTAAATAAATTATGTTTATCATTAAAGTACAATATTTTTCGATTAGCAAAGTGCATATCAAAATCTTCTCGCGTACCACCGGCAGGGAATCGCTGCTAGGCCTATTGGCCATACATTTTTACAATTACAGGTCCACTTAGATTATTTGGTTTTAAGTCAGCAGACCAGAGTAAGTGATGGTTTTTAGGATAAAAAGGGCGAGAAAAAAATGGTTTTATGGTCTACGACCAATATGTAGTTTCGTACCACCAGATTTTTGATAATGATATACCCATTTCATACATCGGGTCAATCAGGAGGGAATTTTATGCCAGTGTTAGATTAAACTGTGGGGTTAGGTTAGATTGGGTAGTTGCAAACCACGTGACCAACTTCAGGCACCATGAGCGTTGCCAAAAAAATAAGTGGCCACGAAACTCCATAGAGGTCGTAGGTATACTGGTAAAAATAAAGGTTCTAGACTCTAGACAGTTCAGAAAGTCCATAGGCCCAAATTACTAAAGGTACTTTCCTGTTATCCGTCCCGGACCCCAGACTTTTTGCCACAGAATATTTTCGGATACTTACGTATTGCCGGGACTACCAAACGTCATTTTCGTTTAAACTAACGAAAATATCACTTCACCAAACCACTCATTAAGGGCGTACAGTTTACCTAACAGGACATTCAATTAACCTAATTAGTTGGTAGGGTTAGGTTAAGTCATAGCCAATGACGTAACGCCGTTTCCCGGAGATCAGCGAAGTTAAGCAACATTGGGTCTGGGTAGTATTTGGATTGGAGACCGTCCTCCGCGTCCAGATTATGTAGCGACCCGTGGTTCGGATCCCACGTAAAGCTGTAGGTCCCCTCCGTCATATGACCTTAGATGTTGCGAAGGAGGTTAAACAACCCCAATCATTATTAAATTAAAAAAAATATATATATATATATACATATACACACATAACAGTCCCAGAAGTCCGGATTCAGAGAAAATAGACATTTTTAAAGTGAAAACAACTTACATATTTCAGGAAAGAAAATACCCCGATAGCTCACTATACCAATCAAGAGGTGGAACATGTTCCGGAAAAAACCAGAGGGAAGCATATTTGAAATAACTGACTTGCCTCCCTCTGGCTTTTTCCAGAAACATAGCAATACCAGTTCCACCTCTTCATTGGTATACTGAAGCCATCAGGGTATTTTCTTTCCTGAAATATGCAAAACTGACATTAGAAACGAGTGCTTTACTTTAATAATGTAATGTCTATTTTCCCTACGAGTCCAGATTCCGGGACACCATATATATATATATATATATATATATATATATATATATATATATATACTACGTCGTGGCCGATATCGTAACACCGCTTCCCGAGTTAAGTGACATTGGGTCTGGGTAGTAGTTGGATGGGAGACCGTCCTCTGCGCCCAGATTATGTAGCTTCCCGTGGTTCGGATCCCACGTAAAGCTGTAGGTCCCCTCCGTCATATGACCTTAGATGTTGCGAAGGAGGTTAAACAACCCCAATTAAAAAAAAATTAGGATAATCTCTAGGAGCGCTCCATTTTTCAATATTAAACTCATAAAACATACCATTTGAAAGCTCACATTTTCCCCCGAGTCTAAAAATGTAGTAATCGAAAAGCATCAATAGCAAATAAAAAGGTAACTAGATTTAATTAATTGTTGGACGCGTGACGTCATTAACTACATTATAAAGGTTGGCTAAGTTATAAATCTTCAGTGTGTTGTAAGATGGTATTTTTGGTAATTGTTACGCTAACCTAACATGAATGTTATTAAATTATCATTTGTATAATTTAGGTCTCGGGGGGTACGGGGGCGGAGCCCCAGTAAAGATCACGCATCACAAATTGATCGGTATAGGGTTTTATATTTAAACCTAGTTACTGTTTATTTGCTATTGATACTTTTGGATTACTACATTTTTAGACTCGGAAAAATGTGAGCTTTCAAATGGTATGTTTTACGAGTGTTTAATATTGAAAAATGGAGCGCTCCTAGAGATTTACCAAAAATTGTGTAATATATATATATATATTATTTATTTGGCCGTTATATAAAATGTACGATGGTAGGCTAGTTACGACAGTTCCACAACTTCCTATGTGAAAAAATTATGTCCTTGGCTTATTAAAGTCAGCTTCACAATAAAATATATATCGCAGTTTTAGTAACTCGATAACTTCATAGAAACTAATGCGTCATCTAAGTTGTTTGAAGATTGGCCTAGTCCTATACTCTTAAGCTTTGGGTTTACGTAGCTGAATTTGTCCAGACAACTGCCGATTTTGAGAAAAAAATAAAATTCAACCTACGCTTTTTAATATCGTCTAATGAACCCGGGTCTTCATCTCCGGCGTACTCTTGTGCAACAACAGAAACAACGAATCCAACACCGAGTAGGGCAACAAAGGATTCTTTCCACATGCTGCGTTCAAATTCCCACAAAATCAAAGAAAATTAAAAATCCGAGTCAGGTGTACAAATTATTTTTTAAAAAAAGTAATAATTAACACCTTCAAAAGAAGTTTCGTATAATATATAATTTTCAAGCAAAAGAATCATTAATTTTAATGCAACATTACAATTTTGAAGTTAAGTAAATTCACAATCACGAGATGAATCTCCACGCCACTATTCCCAACGACAGCTCGTCAAAGACTGAGTTTCGCGCTTGAATTTGAGTCGAAGAAACGACTCAGTCCAAGGTTTACTTTACGACTCTGCAGAAAGGAATTAAACAGGTACAAAATGTCGGACAAAAACATAAGCTGCTTAAGGCTTAGATGATTAAATTATACTTAATTAAATGTACAATGAATGAGTAAGAATATGAGAGTAATATGAAACAATACATTGAAAATATTTTGTCGTTAAAAAGATACGATATTAAGTATGTTTGTGCATTCGTTCATTAGACTAAAATAATTAAGTTTGTTCGTACGTTCTCAAAAGTCCGAAGACGCTCCAGGTGAAAAACAAAAAAACAGAGACAGAGAGACAAAGATAAGATAGTTTTGAATTGTGGAATGCAAAGCAGGTGAGAAGATATTTCCAGGTGGAAGCAGGTCAAAATTTATTAAAGGGTAAATTCCCGTTGACCTTTTCTGTTAATCTCACGTGCCCATCCCCACTAATGCTTCCCGGTCCCCGTCATCTGCGTTTTAGTAGTGACCCATTTATACCCAGTTCACACTAGTTGGGAATTCATCTCTATTTCTTTCGCTTACTTAGAAGACGACGTGGCTTGATGACACTGAATACTGTATTTACCCCAAGTTCTCTCTCTCTCTCTCTCTCTCTCTCTCTCCTCAAGTTACACTACTTGAACACAGTAAAATAAAATGGAAGAAAAAATCCACTGGATCTCGTTTTGGAATCTGGAAATTGGATCTGGGTGTCCCATACCTGAGCCACACACACACACACACACACACACACACACATATATATATATTATATATATATATATATATATATATATATGCATTTAACTGCAATGACCACGCAGTATATAAATGAATAGAAACGACGTAAATAAGGAGCGTCTCTGCACACGGGGAAGAGAAATAACGAATAAATGAAAAATGAGGCGAACCGCCCGGGAATCGAACCCAGGGCCTTCCAATTGCCGGTTGGATGCGCTACCATTACCGTAGTGTAATGGTAGCGCATCCAACCGGCAATTGGAAGGCCCTGGGTTCGATTCCCGGGTGGTTCGCCTCATTTTTCATTTATTCGTTATTTCTCTTCCCCGTGTGCAGAGACGCTCCTTATTTACGTCGTTTCTATTCATATATATATATATCGTTAACCTCGTTGCTGCTCCGTGCGTTGGTCTCTCTTCACACGAAGGTCAAGCTGGTAGCCCCGTCTCTAGGTCTGGCATGGTGGAGAAGCGAGTTGCTTCCTTGCGCTCTCCACCGTACATAGCCAGGTACACCCGGCTCATCTGGTACCGTCCTGAGTCAGGCATCTAATCTTCTCTTGAGGTTCTTTGAAAGTTAGTTAAAAAATCTTGTCCCCCCCTGACAGCCAAGCTATTTTCCTTCAGTGTTAAGAAGGTCCCTTGTTGGGCCTTTAATTTGGGAACACTACACATTCTGCCTTTCTGATTTTCCAGTGTTGTTTGAATGGTAATTGGGTTTATTTTTAGGTTTGGTACCAGTTTTTCGATCATTTTCCATATGTAGATTATGGTGTACCTCTCTTCTTCTTTCCAGACAGTACAGATTTAGTTTATGTAGTCTTTCCCAGTAGTTGAGTTCTTTGCAACCATCATTCAGTCTTGGCTGTGAAATGTCTCTGCGTTTCTTCTAGTTTATTAGTTTCTTCCTTTTTATGTGGGGACGTCAAAACTGAGCAGTATTCAAGTTTTGGTATAATCAGTGTTTTTAGCAGTGGAATCATTACTCTCCTGTCCCTTCTTTTGAACGTTCTTAATACCTGTCCCGCGACTCTTTTTGCTTTATTTATCGCTATCTCATTTTGTATTTCGAATTTCACATCATTGGTCATTATTACCCCGAGATCGATCGCTTTCGTGCTTCTCTGAATTTCCTGTCAATCTGGAGTATAATATGCAGTCTGTTTAAGTTCCTATTTTCTACCATATCTCAAGATCTGAAATTTCTCGGTGTTAAGTGTCATGTTGTTGTCTTCTGACCAATTGTATATTTTGTTCGTGTCCCTCTGCAAGGCCTCCACTTCATTTACATCGCTGATTTTTCTGCTGATCTTTGTATCGTCTGCAAAGGATGTTACTATAGTGTTGCTGTTTACTCCGCTGTCTATGTCTGTAGCATGATAATGAACAGGAGTGGGTCCAGTACTGTCCCTTGTGGTATTGAGCTGCGTACTTCCGATTCTGATGATGATATACCTTGAATTTTGACGACCTGTAGACGTTCTCTGAGGAAGTTGTATATCCATTTTCCTACTTTGCCTGTTGTTGCCATATATTTAATTTTATGTGCTATTATACCATGATCACATTTGTCGAAAGCTTTAGCAAAATCTGTGTATATGACATCGTAGTTGTCATTGCCTTCCAGTGCATCTAGAATATTGTTGTAGTGTTCTATTAGATGTGATAGGCATGATCTACCTGATCGGAATCCGTGCTGATTTTTGTTGAATCTTTCCAGTGTCCCAAGAAATCATAAATTTTCTCTCTAACTATTCTTTCAAATACTTTGGTGAGGTGGGACGTCAATGACACTAGTCTATAGTTCTTTGCTTGAGATCTGTCCCCTCCTTTATATATAGGGACAATGTTTGCTCTTTTCAAGATGCTCGGTATTTCCCCAGTGTCTAGCGATATTCTCCATATCCAGTATAAAGGTGTAGCTATCTCATTTTTACAGTTTTAAATCAATAATGCGTTCCAATTGTCCGGACCTGCAGCTGAATGTGGTTTCATTTCTCCTATAGCTCTCGTTACATCTTCTGGGGTAAAATCAAAGTCTGTTATACACTCTCCTTGCAATTTCTCTTCAAAGAATGGATCTATGTCAGGTATCGCTTTATCATTTTTTGGAGTAGAGAAAACTGATTCATACTGGGCTCTCAATGTTTCAGATATTTCCTTTTGATCGTCGGGTAGTTCATTATTTCTCTTCCTTAAGGGCCCAATAGCGGCGCGCGTTTTTGTTTTCCTTTTCGCATAGCTATAGAAGTATTTTGGATTTTCCTTTATTGCTTCTGCCGCCTTTTCCTCTTCCCTCTCTGTATGATCCTTAATCAGGGCTTTTATTTCCCTATCGATACCCTCCAGTTTTTCTTGTATTACTTTCCTGGCATTATCTCTGCAGTTGGCTAACTTCGCCTCCACTCTTTCTTTTGCGGAATATTCTTCTCTTTTGCCTCTCTAATCAGCTCCTCTTTCCCTGTGGCTGTAATTTCGGAGCATATTTTTCTAAAATTCTTAGCGTTTTTTCTTCCAATGTTGTTAGCATTTCTTCAGTTGTTTTATTCTCTAAAACTGTTCTCCACTCTCTCTCTCTCTCTCTCTCTCTCTCTCTCTCTCTCTCTATATATATATATATATATATATATATATATATATATATATACTTACTTTTTGCGAGTTCAAACGACGGTTCAGGATCGACCTGCGGTCGACCCCTCTGCAGCATCCCGCCTCATTTGCAGGATTTGGTGAAGGAGGGAAGTGAAGTGCTGTCTGATCTCCTCCTGCCCTTGTAGCCAGCCACGCATGGCTTGTCAGGGACTTTGCACAGGAATCTGTCCAGCTGGTTCTTGAAGTTATTCAAGTCGGTGTGCTGGAGATTCCTTACTTCTTTTGGTAGGGCATTGAAAAGCTTCGGGCCTTGTACTCTGAGGGTATTTTCCATCCTCGTTTTCATGGCCTCTTGTCCCACCGCAGCTGGGACAGTGCAAAATCTGCCTCTTCTCTCATTCCAGTTTGTTTCTATTTCATTTCTAAGGTTAGGGACAGAGCCCTCAAGTATTTTCCATATGTATATTATTGTGTACCGCTCGCGCCTTCTTTCGAGAGAGTAGAGTTTCAGGGATCGTAGTCGAGACCAGTAGTCTTCACCTTCCGTTTCCTCTATCTTAGATGTAAAAGTCCTTTGTATAGCTTCAATGTTCGCAATGTCTCGTTTTCTGTATGGGCCTGTGAGTACTGAGCAGTACTAGACTCCTCCATAATTTGAGCATGATGTTTGCTTTTCTGCTGCGGAAACTCCTCCAGATGAGTCCCATTATTTTTCTAGCCGTTGTAATTTTTATGTTATAGTGCTCTCTGAATTCTGCATCCGACGACATTATTACTCCAAGATCCCTGACTTGTGGATTTCGGCCCTTTATTCTGTAGCTCCTTGTTATTACCATATCTTAGAAGTTGGAATTTTTCTTCGTTGAACTTCATATTGTTGTCTTCTGCCCACTGGAATAATGTTTCAATGTCGTTTTGTAATCTTTCTATGTCATCTTCGTTCAATATTTCCTCGCATATATTTGTGTTATCTGCGAAACATGATACAGTAGTGTCATTGATATCTGCATCAATATCTGCAATCTTTATTATGAAGAGCAAGGGAGCTAGTACTGTCCCCTATGGGACAGAGCTTTCTACTTCCGAGACTTCCGATTTCACTCCATTTACCACCACTCTTTGTGCTCTTTGCGTCAAGAAATTAAATATCCATCTTCCTAGCTTTCCAGTAATTCCTGTATTCTTAAGATTGTGTGCTGTAATTCCATGGTCACGTCTATCGGAAGCTTTAGCAAAGTCAGTATATATTTCATCTATGTTTGTCCTCGACACAGTGTTTCTAATATTTTCTCCTGGTGGTCTAATAGCTGTGATAGGCATGATCTTCCAGCCCTGAACCCATGTTGATGTGGATTGTATAAGTTCTTTTTTTGTAGGTAGTAGGTAGTTTTGCCTCTAATTATACGTTCAAAGCACTTTATAAGTTGGGAGGTGAGAGCTACCGGCGGCTAATTCTTGGGCATTGCTCTGTTACCATCTTTGAATAAGGGGGCAATGTTCGCGTTCTTTAATGGAAGTGGAATTTGTCCTGTATCGAGTGATTTCCTCCATAGTAAGTATAGCGGTTTGGCAATACTCTCTTTACATTTCTTCACAAATCTGGCACTCTATGTGTTTGGCCCTGGTGCCGAATTGTCTTGCATCTGTGATAGAGCCTTAATTACAGCTCCTTCCGAGAACTTTAAGTCTATTAATAGGCTTGTGCCAGAATTTGTCCGTGGCTGATTTGTATCAATATCGAAAAATTCGTCTGGGGTTTCTACTTTCATCTCGGACTTAGAGGTGCTAAACACAGAGTTAAATTGTTCCTTAAGCAGTTCAATCATTTTTTTGGGGTCATTTGTGTGTTTGGCCTCCCCGTCTATCAACGGACCAATACTCTCTTTACACTGCATTTTCCTTTTCGCAAACGTGTAGAAGTATTTTGGGTTATTTTTTATGTTTTCTGCTACCTTGTATTCCTCCTCGTTTGTCTTATGTATGAATGTTTGCTTTAGGTTCATTTCTATTTCGCCTCGTTTCCTCTCTAGTTTGAGTCTCCTTGCATCAGTTCTGCATCTGTGGAAATGTTTTACGGTTTGCTTCCGTTGTCTAAATAGTGTCCTGATCTTTTTCTCGAGCTTGCTACGTTTTCCTTTTTGTCTATCTGCATCATGCTTCAGTAATATAGATTTGGTTTCAGTCTCCATTATACCTAATATTTGTTCTGGAGTCTTCTCGTGAAGTAACAATTCCCAATTTACTTCCTTTAAATCTTTATTTACACTTTCCAAATCTACTTTCTTTGAATTTATGTTTAAGCCTTCAAATATTCCTTCTGCCTCTCTGGGATGCATTGTCGGACCTCTGGGTGCTAACTAAGCATGTATATATATATATATATATATATATATGGGATGAATTTCACAATTAAACACGTGAAATGAATATGATGCAAATTCACAAGGAAAAAGAAAAATGATTCCAAGGCCTTTCATGTATTCAGAAGTACACCTCGTCATTCTCTGACGATGTGTACTTCTGAATACACGAAAGGCCTTGGAATCATTTTTCTTTTTTCTTGTGGGTTTGCATCATATATATATATATATGTATATATATATGTGTGTGTGTGTGTGTGTGTGTATGTAAAAAATTTGCTTGAAATGTTTTTCATGGAATGAGAGAGCATGAAGTGGAAGAGTAGAAAACTGGTGCTCATCCAACGTTCAGCATGCTGAGGTGTCAATCTTTGTAAATTGGCCTGTCAACACAGACCGGATATTCTCGTACATTTAAGTTACCAATTACTCTAAAAAGGCTTACTTCTATGTGCATTTATAATTAAAGCGTTATTACAATAATTACTTCACTCTTAAGTAATTAAAAACTCCCGCTACAGAATGGGGAAAGGAACTTTTGTGAAGAGGTTTCTCTTTCCATTTGACGTTAAACGCCATTTTGAAATTCTGACTAACTTACATATCGCTTTTAAGGCTCAAGTATTTAGGATTAGAAGAAATGCTCATATAATGTTTAATGTTAACAAAAGGAAATTGATTTTCTTTTCATACAATTTCCTACGCATATACACACTCACACAAATCATATATATATATATATATATATATATATACCTCGTTAACCTCGTTGCTGCTTTGTGCGTTGGTCTCTTCACACGAAGGTCAAGTTGGTGGCCCCGTCTCTAGGTCTGGCATGGTGGAGGAGCTAGTTGCTTTCTTGCGCTCTCCACCGTACATAGCCAGGTATACCCGGCTCATCTGGTACCGTCCTGAGCCAGGCATCTAGTCTTCTCTTGAAGACTTCAACTTTGACCCCTGTAACGTTTCTGAGGTCCTTTAGAAGCTGGTTAAAAAGTCTTGGCCCCCTGACAACCAAGCTATTTTCCTTCAGTGTTGAGGAGGTCCCTTGTCGGGATATATATATATATATTAGACAAGCATCATAACTTTATATTAGTTTTCGATTACTGTAGTAATATACTGACGTTTTGTAATTTGACCTTTAACTAGGTAGGCGGCGCATGCCCCGCTTACCCCAACTGCACGCCACTAATATATATATATATATATATATATATATATATATATATATATATATATATATATATATATATATATATATAATTTAGGGTTATGCAAAAAATTAACTTTTGATTCTTAAGGTGTTCAACCCGTCATTAGGTTCCATTTGGTGAAGAAACTTTTTTATAATTTTTTGGGAAACTTTAAATGATATTTAGGGGTTGCTACCGAACATGCAAAATTTCATTATTTTCCTATTTATATGGTATGTCCTTTAACTTAAATAAAAGTTTAGGCCTATTCATGTATCAGTTTACTTCACTCACTTCCCTCGCTCTTCTCTTGCAGGTGTCCAAAACAACCATCTACTGGCCACAGCATTCAGTAGCAGTTGTGCTTTATTAGAGTTAACGCGTACGTCTATCTACATGGAAGGTTATTGGAAGGTACATCATCATTCATCAAGTACTCCCTCTTCCCGGTGTTCTACGAGGAAAGAGGCGGATGTGTAGCTTATTGGACATCCTTCATCCACACTGAAAGCGTCAATATTGCCATCAAGGGAGGAAACTATGGCACTGTTCATACACTACAGAAATAATGAACATCAAAGTATCAGAGAATCATGCTTCTCTACTGCGAGTGGATGTGTTGACAGTTTGAGAAAAAGCACGGATACTAACTAAACAAAAAATACATGTAGTTGATAAAATTCAAGGAATTTTGAAGGAATGGCAAATGTTCAAGAAAAACAAAGAAAACAAATCCAAGCGATCGCAAACCTTAATTGATAAAGAGGAGAAATGGAAAGAAGAACTAGAAAATTTATTTGACATAGCTCATGCGAATGCTATGAATCTTATTCATGTAGAAGAAAACAGAAATTTCCTAAAAGCACAGCGTGAGAAAGGACGGCGAGGCAGAATGGGCAATATTCATAAGGCTTTAGCTAAAAAAGAACAGATAACAATAGAAAGACAATAACACTAAGAAATGGAAGATATGACAACTACAGATGATACCATTAACATAGATGCTACACCTGGACCATCTACTTCAAGAAAAATAACAACTAAACGAAGAAAAGTGCTTGACAGCAAATTGTTAGCTAGTCTTGATGTTGCTAAACTAAGTGACCGAAAGACCTCGCTTGTTTTGATACCAACATTTCAGTCTTGGAAAACAACCAGAAGAATACAACATTAGTTATTCATCTATTCGCAGAGAAAGACAGAAATTTTGAGAGAAAATTGCAGAGAATTTAAAAAAAAAATTCAAGCCAAAGGTGCCTTTAACATCCATTAGGATGGTAAACTGTTAGAAGATATAACAGGCAGGAAAGTTGTTGACCGACTACCTATATTGGTTTCTGGGGAAGGAGTGGATCAACTCCTTGGTGTATATGAGGCATCCCTTGAATGGGATATCTGTGAACAAATTAAATGCATATGTTTCGACACACACAGCGGCCAAGACTGGTCCTAGAAAGGGTACCTGTATCCTTCTTGAACAAAAGATGGATAAGGATATGTTGTGGTTAGCCTGTCGCCATCACATACTCGAAGTTATGCTGGAAGCTGTGGTTGCAAAGTCATTACCACCATCATCAGGTCCAGAAATTGCGATTTTCAAGCGATTCAGGACAAAATGACCTAGTTTCAACAAGTAACATTATCTAACAGCTTTATTAGAGACGGAAACAGGTGAAGATGTAGCTGATATTAAATCTGATATGATTGCATTTGCATCAAACCAACAGGGCTGCTTATCCTGATAGAAAAAAAGAAACACTAATAAAGTAATAAATATGTCAAAATTCTAAACTCTACTTCTGTCAGTGGTTATGATAGGCCTACAGGGGAGCTCCCACTATAAAAAAGGACAAAGCGCCGCATACTGTACCTCAGGGGTGGTGTGGAAACAGTATAAGTTTGGCAGTAGATCATAAGAGTGAAATCTATGCAAATTCATAAATTTTGACGGTCGTTAGCATCCCCTAAAACTTGAAATAATGATCTAAAAATTGAGAGAGATTGTTTTTTTATGCAAAATGAACCAAACTAAGGGTTGAACACAAAAAAAAAAAATTAGCCCCTGTTTTTGAATCACCCTATTATATATATATATATATATATATATATATATATATATATATATATATATATATATATGAAAATTATTTCATGAAAGTAACACGTGAAAAATATTTATAATGAAAAGAACCACGAAGGAAAGGAAACACAGAATGGTGCTCAAGCGCTTTCGTCCTGAGGATGTTATTAGACGAAAGCGCTTAAGCACAATTCTGTGTCCTTTCCTTCGTGGTTCTTTTCATCATATAATATATATATATATATATATATATACAGGGTGGCGCAAAAGTCGCGCATCATAGGAATTTTCAGTGTTGACTATAACATATTATTTTTTTCTTTTAGGTAGGTGATGGCTGCGAAATTAACAATAGACGAGAGGGTGAGCTTGGTTTTAATGTGTGGTATACCAGGTACAACAAAGCGATGAATCGGTACAGAATTTAAATTCAGTGGATATTCCAACCTTTTTCCGTACCCGCCTCTGGCTGGGATTAAGCGGAAGGTGGGGAAATAGGGTGTGTCAATTTTAGTAAAGTCAACAATTCAAAAACTACCAGTCACCAAATAATGCATTTTTATGTGCTAAATCGAAATATGGCTTTAAAAAATCCAGATTTGACCACTCCTAGCTACTTATATTTGAAGTTGAAGTTTACGAAAAATCAGCAATTTTTGCAAGTATTTTTTTTTATTGTATATAACTACATTTTCCATACATTACATACATTAAAAACATTTTGATTGTATTTCAATATTAAAACTTAGATATATAGATAGGCTTCTTGAACTTTGCCAAGGATGCCATGTCTACCTTGCTCTTGTTCCTGGACATGAGCTCCCTACTGGCCACCTGGCCACTGATGTACGCCTACCTCCCTCAAGGAGTTTCTGGATAGTCTAATGGAAGTTCCTACATGGCCCTGACACACACAGTCAGTAGAGAGGTGTGTAAGGATGACAACTGAAGCAGCACAACATGTTTACTCACAAGAGAGGAGGGAGGCGTACATCAGTGGCCAGGTGGCCAGTAGGGAGCTCATGTCCAGGAACAAGAGCAAAGCAGACATGGCATCCTTAGCAAAGTTCAAGAAACATCTATATTTCTAAGTTTTAATAATGAAATACAATCAAAATGTCTTTAATTGTATATATGTAAAATGTAGTTATATATGGCATCCTTGGCAAAGTTCAAGAAACCTATCTATATTTCTAAGTTTTAATATTGAAATACAATCAAAATGTCTTTAATTGTATGTAATGTATGTAAAATGTAGTTATATACAATAAAAAAAATATTTTCAAAAATTGCTGATTTTGCGTAAACTTCAACTTCAAATATAAGTAGCTAGGAGTGGTCAGATCTGGATTTTAAAGCCATACTGTATTTCGATTTAGCACATAAAAATGCATCATTTGATCACTAGTAGTTTTTTGAATTGTTGACTTTACTAAAATTGACACACCCTAGTGTGGAAAGAGCCGTATGCTTTTCTATCCAGTTTTCTATTACCGCTGGATTAGGTTAAAATGAACCAGTTTAATAAAAGGAACCCCCTCGAATGGACTGAAAGGTTTTTGAAGCTTCCTTTCGTCCTTGTGATTCCTTGTAACTCCTTGTCATATGACTGACGTTTATGGACGCGATGCGCACCATACTTAAATGCATACTCCATTTCGCTTCTGAGAAAATTTGCACAATTTGAGCATCGGAGAGCATTTGGTTCACTGTTCATTTGGAAATGTATTTATAAACTATTAAGCCTTGCTCCGCTCCGCATAAGGACAATTTTACGCCTACCACAGGGTAGCATATTAATATCTGACATCTGATTGGTTGACTTTATTATACTAACAAGTAATTCTTGTCCACTGACAAATTGTACATCAATGACCCAATGAGACACTAGAGGACAGTATTTTTTTTTCAGTGGGACTCTCATACAGTTCCCCGAATGACCTTTGTCCACATGTGTGAACACTTTGTAACAGTACTTAAAAATATAATAAAATAACAAAATCTTAACCAAAACTGGGTAAAGAAATTTAAGTCAGTTAATTTGTATTAATAACTTGTGAATTCAAAACCAGGAAGGTTCCTAACGGTTAATATTTACTTTAAAAATGTCTCAATGACTCTCCCATTCCACTGCCTGTTCACATGTTATATATATATATATATATATACATACACACACATATATGTACAGTATAGTGTAGTTGTTAGCATCGCTGAGTACGAATCCACCGGCCCCCAGTTCAATTCTCAGTGATGGCAGGCGGAGCTCAGCTCACCCAGCTGTTCATCATTCCATACAAAAATAAAAAAATTGGTTGGTAAATAAATGTGTACCCTGGGTAGCCTAGGGGTCAGCTGCTGCTGACCGGGAGGTCGTGAGATCGAGTACGGGCGAGGACTTTGTAATTTCTGATCACCCGTAGTGGGTCGTGGTTCGGATTCCACGTTAAGCTTGGCCTTCATGAGAATGAATAATTCGGGCTGAAGCAAAACCAAGGATTCTTTTATTACAATTTATTCTATGAAGAGGAAAAGATAAATTTCTCTTTTTTATAGGCACCAATGAAAAATATCTGAATTAGGAATTAGGAATTCATGGAATTATTCTGGTCTTGATTCCAGTTCGGCCGTTTTAATTTTTGCCTTCTGCGTTCATGAAGACTCTCCCCAGGATCTCAGTCTCCGAGCTAGAGAGAGAGAGAGAGAGTATATTTATATTAAAAATAGTGACGTTTTAAAATCTGTTACGAAACTGAATCCCCATTGAAAGCCTTTTAATATTATATAAATATTCATATTGAAAACAATATATATATATATACACACACACACACACTCGTATATTCCTTTAATTTATTTATTTCTGTTAAAATCTTATTGGAAAAGTAGTGCACATAAGAGTTTTAATATGTGTATATATAATATGTACATACCTCGTACATAGAGTGTATACATATATGTGTGTGTATGTGTGTATGTATGTATGTATGTATGTACGTACGTATGGAGCGAGAGGAAGTGGTGTTTGAGAACGAGGCAAACGTTCGAAGGAAGTTGGACAGAGGGAGACAATTTACCTTCCATTATCCGTTCGTTTTATTTCACCTGGCCAACTCCCCCCCCCTTCCCTCACCTCCACCGTTATTCCCTAAACACCCCCAATAATCCCACCTTTTTCCTCCCCACCTTGACGTTGCTTCCTCTCCCTCGCTTATCCCCATTCCCCTACTTTCCAACTGTTAAAATAAAAAACTGCCCTTGAGTACCCACCAGGTTTAGGGCATTATCCCAATTTGTTTTCGTTCCCATTTAAATTCTGGTCTGAGATAGAGGACTCCTCCCCTCCAAACTCATTTCCATGCCCTCCTAAAGCAGCATTGTTCGGTGGGTATAATCAAAAAGTCCACCGAGAGGGTGGGAATACCGTGGAAAAATCCCTGGGCCCGGACCTCTATGGGCCCCGGAAAAAGGGGGGATAAAATCTAAAAATATTAATAAAGCAATTGATTAAATAACAGAGAGGAAATATAATTAATGAACATATATTTTAGAGAGATTATCATAGTCAAACTGAAACAGATAAAATACCCGCAGTCCACCAATGCCCAAGACCGACTGGCAGATCTGGGAACCATTGTAATTGAAAGCCAGTTAGCCCGTACTTTAAATTTCATCAGAATCATTTACGACTTTGCAAGAGAGAAGGCAAAGAAAGTGCACTTCCAATTATGAAAATCTTGCAGTAAACAATTGTCTTGCCTGCATGGACTGGTACTGCATTTGTAAATTGTATGGTGACAGAATTAATATAATTGATTCGAAAAATAAAATGGTCATTTTCTTTGAGTTGTTTATTCATACTGTAAGTTTTTAATAGTGACTTGGACCTATAATCAGTTTGCTTGTTATGTACACAAAAAACATTCATAATAAAATACTGAGTAAACAGGGGGCCCATATACCAATCCTTCCCCGGGACCCGTGGCAGCTCTCGGCGGCACTGGGTATAATACGAGTTAGAAGAAAAGAGGTGTTCCGGTTTTCAGGAGCTGGGAAAAGAGGTCCCCGCGTCTTGTTTCGGTACCGCTAACACTAAACGATACAGTAAGGCTTCGGAATACGTGAGTGTCATTACAAAATACCGTTACTGAAATACACACCAATTATCGAATAACGCTATAGGCCTATAACGTAAATGAAGATAAAAAATTAAAGGCCAAATAAAACAAAATAAAACAAATACATTAAAATAACCTATTATTAATATTGTTGGTTTTGATGTTGTTATTATTAATACATTTACTGTATAGTCTTCATTATTTTATCTGTACCGGAAACATTTCCGATGATAAGTCAGTTAAAGTAATTTCCCACTGTCCGGTAATGAATTTTCGAGATTGTCTCGTCCGTCCATCGTGAGTCGAATTAAGAATCAATTCTTAATTAATTTCTTGTGTCATGTAAGCGAATAATTGTTAACTGAAGTACGGGCTAAGCAAACTTATCGCCATGCTTATTTCTTTAACCTGGGTATAATGGGTATGATTTGGTTACTTGAAGCTAAGACACTGTCGTCGACTGGGTTATTTTGATGCATAAAGGAATATCCTTTAGTTACGTGTTGTGAATCTTTTATGGTTTATACATTTACTTATATGTTATTATTACTTCCACACCATATCACACACACACACACACACACATATATATATATATATATATATCGTAAAGAACGACGCTTGTATAGGAGATATTCCGCGCAAGACGAGAAAGAGAAAACAACAAATGAAAAAATGAAGTACCACCTGGAATCGAACCCGGGATCTTCCGATTGCCGGTCAGACGCGATAACCACTACACCATGGACTCCACTCTTCCAAATGCCGTAATTCCTCTACATACTCGCAGAAACCAATGCCCCAAGGGGGCACCTCCCGCTTGCCGTAACATTATATACATTCAACTGCAAAGAACACGCAGTATAAATAACGTAAAGAACGACGCTTGTATAGGAGATATTCCGCGCAAGACGAGAAAGAGAAAACAACAAATGAAAAATGAAGTACCACCTGGGAATCGAACCCGGGATCTTCCGATTGCCGGTCAGACGCGATAACCACTACACCATGGACTCCACTCTTCCAAATGCCGTAATTCCTCTACATACTCGCAGAAACCAATGCCCCAAGGGGGCACCTCCCGCTTGCCGTAACATTATATACATTCAACTGCAAAGAACACGCAGTATAAATAACGTAAAGAACGACGCTTGTATAGGAGATATTCCGCGCAAGACGAGAAAGAGAAAACAACAAATGAAAAAATGAAGTACCACCTGGGAATCGAACCCGGGATCTTCCGATTGCCGGTCAGACGCGATAACCACTACACCATGGACTCCACTCTTCCAAATGCCGTAATTCCTCTACATACTCGCAGAAACCAATGCCCCAAGGGGGCACCTCCCGCTTGCCGTAACATTATATACATTCAACTGCAAAGAACACGCAGTATAAATAACGTAAAGAACGACGCTTGTATAGGAGATATTCCGCGCAAGACGAGAAAGAAAAACAACAAATGAAAAATGAAGTACCACCTGGGAATCGAACCCGGGATCTTCCGATTGCCGGTCAGACGCGATAACCACTACACCATGGACTCCACTCTTCCAAATGCCGTAATTCCTCTACATACTCGCAGAAACCAATGCCCCAAGGGGGCACCTCCCGCTTGCCGTAACATTATATACATTCAACTGCAAAGAACACGCAGTATAAATAACGTAAAGAACGACGCTTGTATAGGAGATATTCCGCGCAAGACGAGAAAGAGAAAACAACAAATGAAAAAATGAAGTACCACCTGGGAATCGAACCCGGGATCTTCCGATTGCCGGTCAGACGCGATAACCACTACACCATGGACTCCACTCTTCCAAATGCCGTAATTCCTCTACATACTCGCAGAAACCAATGCCCCAAGGGGGCACCTTCCGCTTGCCGTAACATTATATACATTCAACTGCAAAGAACACGCAGTATAAATAACGTAAAGAACGACGCTTGTATAGGAGATATTCCGCGCAAGACGAGAAAGAGAAAACAACAAATGAAAAAATGAAGTACCACCTGGGAATCGAACCCGGGATCTTCCGATTGCCGGTCAGACGCGATAACCACTACACCATGGACTCCACTCTTCCAAATGCCGTAATTCCTCTACATACTCGCAGAAACCAATGCCCCAAGGGGCACTCCCGCTTGCCGTAACATTATATACATTCAACTGCAAAGAACACGCAGTATAAATAACGTAAAGAACGACGCTTGTATAGGAGATATCCGCGCAAGACGAGAAGAGAAAACAACAAATGAAAAAATGAAGTACCACCTGGGAATCGAACCCGGGATCTTCCGATTGCCGGTCAGACGCGATAACCACTACACCATGGACTCCACTCTTCCAAATGCCGTAATTCCTCTACATACTCGCAGAAACCAATGCCCCAAGGGGGCACCTCCCGCTTGCCGTAACATTATATACATTCAACTGCAAAGAACACGCAGTATAAATAACGTAAAAACGACGCTTGTATAGGAGATATTCCGCGCAGACGAGAAAGAGAAAACAACAAATGAAAAAATGAAGTACCACCTGGCAAGCGGGAGGTGCCCCCTTGGGGCATTGGTTTCTGCGAGTATGTAGAGGAATTACGGCATTGGAAGAGTGAAGTCCATGGTGTAGTGGTTATCGCGTCTGACCGGCAATCGGAAGATCCCGGGTTCGATTCCCAGGTGGTACTTCATTTTTTCATTTGTTGTTTTCTCTTTCTCGTCTTGCGCGGAATATCTCCTATACAAGCGTCGTTCTTTACGTTATTTATACTGCGTGTTCTTTGCAGTTGAATGTATATAATGTTACGGCAAGTGGGAGGTGCCCCCTTGGGGCATTGGTTTCTGCGAGTATGTAGAGGAATTACGGCATTTGGAAGAGTGGAGTCCATGGTGTAGTGGTTATCGCGTCTGACCGGCAATCGGAAGATCCCGGGTTCGATTCCCAGGTGGTACTTCATTTTTCATTTGTTGTTTTCTCTTTCTCGTCTTGCGCGGAATATCCTATACAAGCGTCGTTCTTTACGTTATTTATACTGCGTGTTCTTTGCAGTTGAATGTATAATGTTACGGCAAGCGGGAGGTGCCCCCTTGGGGCATTGGTTTCTGCGAGTATGTAGAGGAATTACGGCATTTGGAAGAGTGGAGTCCATGGTGTAGTGGTTATCGCGTCTGACCGGCAATCGGAAGATCCCGGGTTCGATTCCCAGGTGGTACTTCATTTTTTCATTTGTTGTTTTCTCTTTCTCGTCTTGCGCGGAATATCTCCTATACAAGCGTCGTTCTTTACGTTATTTATACTGCGTGTTCTTTGCAGTTGAATGTATATAATGTTACGGCAAGCGGGAGGTGCCCCCTTGGGGCATTGGTTTCTGCGAGTATGTAGAGGAATTACGGCATTTGGAAGAGTGGAGTCCATGGTGTAGTGGTTATCGCGTCTGACCGGCAATCGGAAGATCCCGGGTTCGATTCCCAGGTGGTACTTCATTTTTTCATTTGTTGTTTTCTCTTTCTCGTCTTGCGCGGAATATCTCCTATACAAGCGTCGTTCTTTACGTTATTTATACTGCGTGTTCTTTGCAGTTGAATGTATATAATGTTACGGCAAGCGGGAGGTGCCCCCTTGGGGCATTGGTTTCTGCGAGTATGTAGAGGAATTACGGCATTTGGAAGAGTGGAGTCCATGGTGTAGTGGTTATCGCGTCTGACCGGCAATCGGAAGATCCCGGGTTCGATTCCCAGGTGGTACTTCATTTTTTCATTTGTTGTTTTCTCTTTCTCGTCTTGCGCGGAATATCTCCTATACAAGCGTCGTTCTTTACGTTATTTATACTGCGTGTTCTTTGCAGTTGAATGTATATATATATATATATATATATTATACAGGGGCATAGCCAGAATTTCTTTCCGGGAGGGGCTAATATATATATATATATATATATATATATATATAAACCCACAAGGAAAAAGAAATTATTCGAACGTCTTTCGTGTATTCAGAAGAACACCTCGTCAGGGAATGTACTTCTGAATAAACGAAAGGCCTTGGAATAATTTTCTTTTTCCTTGTGGGTTTGTATCATTTATTCATTTCACGTGTTTAATTGTGAAATTCATCCCATATATATTATATAATATATATATATATATAATATATATATATATATATATATATAAAGTGTGTAAATAAGTAAAAACACATTCCTAAATATATTACAATAATTAAACATGTGCTGAAGGTACTTGGCATGGCGTACTTACTCATAAATAATGCATGGAAATATTAAACCTATGATTTTATTTCGGGGGCGGCTGAAGCCCCCGTAGCCTCCCCACTGTCTACGTCCCTGTATATATATATATATATAACTGCGTATTCTGGTTTATGCATATCCTATCGTAGCTTAATGGTCAACTCTCGTTTTCGATTCAGAGGGCCAAGTTTCGAATCCTATATTACATACAGTATATTTAGTGCGTGCAAACTTTCTTAAAGTTTGCGTTCTTTTATGTATATGTAGAGAGGCAGTAGTGAAGTGACCACCTATTCCCTCGCAAATGGCGATAATACGAGTGTAAAGACAAGTGAGGTATTAACTACAAATAAAAGCTCGATAGAAGTCTTACATAAAGACTATACAGAGGGCTGACCCCTCTAACAACCTTTAAATTACACAGAGGGGAAATATATAGACATAAAAGCACTCTCAGAGGGGTCACTTTGTTCTTAAATATTGACATTGTAACCATGATTAACGATGAGGCGTTTGCGATAGGCCTACAGTCCTACACGCCATAAGGGAATTTTTCATACACCTGTAATCAACTTATAAAGCTATATACGAAAAATACAGAGAAGTAATTAACAGGATATATGCATAAAACTCAGTGTATATGTTACAGTAAGATTGTGAAACTAGTGATTTCATGAAATCCCTAGTAAGATTGTGAAACGAGTGATTTCATGAAATCCCCAGTAAGATTTTGAAACAAATGATTTCGCGTAATTACTGTTTCACTCAGGGATTTCAGGAAGTTAGTTTAGATTAAGTTAGGTTAGGTGAAATTCTCAAGTATTTCAATAACTTCCCAAAGTCACTGAGTGAAACAATAATTACACAAAATTACTGAAAATTTCAGGAATTTCATGAAATCACTCTTTTCACAATCTTACTGTAACATATACACATGTAAGGGGTATGGGACTATGGGTATACGAGTATATTATCGCTAAAAATAATGACTAAAGAGTAAAGCACAAAATTTACAATTTGTATCTTGAATTAATACTTTGGTTAACCTTGGTTTTGCTACCACCCGAATTGTTCATTGTGACGAAGGTCAAGCTTGTCATTCCACCTTAGACCTACAGTTTAATGTGGAATCCGAACCACGCCACACCAAGCAGCCCAGCGTCTTAACCACTACGCTACCCAGGGTACCCATTTATCTACCAACCAATTTTTCTATTGTGTGGAAGGATGAACAGCTGGGTTTTGGTGCGCGCCGACTGCCGTCACCAGGTCTCGATTCCAGGGCCGATGGATTCATAGTGAGCGACGCTAACCACTACACCACCGGGACAGTAAAAAAGTGAAATATATAAATATATATATAAAAATATAGTTAAATATATGAATATATTTCACCAAAAGCGAAATATACGAGTATAAACATTTTCTAAAGGAGACAATTAAGCTTTATTTGCGTCATTTGTGCACTGAATACATTTTATATATGCGGAAGCTTTTGCATGGAATTAGAGGGGAAATTGCACTGAACTGAATATTGAACGGCTGACCAAACCCATGAGAAAGGCTTCGTCACCTTTTGAGATGCGTTCGCGCTCTGGTTGAACGCTAATCCCCAGAATTGCAATTACTAAACACAGAGATTAGGCAAATTTCAAACATAGATGAACGCTTCGTCAAATCGGCCAATATTGATTTTGTATTTTGCCCATTTTAATCTCCATATCAGACGGACTGGCAATTGCCTTCAACAATCTAATTACTGCGTTTTGCCCTTTATACAAATGTTTAAAAATTGAGCAAAAGGATTCCGTTTTAAGGAAAATTGGATTCGAACCCGCAGAACTGGATTAAACGTTAATTGTACACACTTTCCACCGACAAAGAAGAGGCGATTCCTCCCAATAGAAATGGGGATTTTGAGGGTAGTAAAACCACCATCTGTAATAACAGTCCATATGGGGACCAATCCCGTCCCATTTACAGTTCTTTAGAAATGGCGACAGCGGACAAAAAACAACAACATCTGTACCGTCATTAAAATCAGTTTCTAAATTTACTTTCATTGTCTTATTCAATATTTACTCTCCTATAAACACGTTTTTACAAACGCTAAATATTTCAAAATTAACATAGGCCTACTATAGTATATATATATATATATATATATATATATATAACGTAAAGAACGACGCTTGTATAGGAGATATTCCGCGCAAGATAAGAGAGAGAGAACGAAACAAATGAAAAAATGAGGTAACCACCCGGGAATCGAACCCGGGATCTTCCGATTGCCGGTCAGATATGATAACCATTACACCATGGGCCTCACTCATTCAAATGCCGTAATTCTTCTACATACGCGCAGAAACCAATGCCCCAAGGGGGCACCTTCCGCATGCCGTAACATTATATACATTTTTAACTGCAAACACGCAGTATAATTAACGTAAAGAACGACGCTTGTATAGGAGATATTCCGCGCAAGATGAGAGAGAGAGAACGAAACAAATGAAAAAATGAGGTAACCACCCGGGAATCGAACCCGGGATCTTCCGATTGCCGGTCAGATATGATAACCATTACACCATGGGCCTCACTCATTCAAATGCCGTAATTCTTCTACATACGCGCAGAAACCAATGCCCCAAGGGGGCACCTCCCGCATGCCGTAACATTATATACATTTTTAACTGCAAACACGCAGTATAATTAACGTAAAGAACGACGCTTGTATAGGAGATATTCCGCGCAAGATGAGAGAGAGAGAACGAAACAAATGAAAAAATGGTGGTTTCTGCGCGTATGTAGAAGAATTACGGCATTTGAATGAGTGAGGCCCATGGTGTAATGGTTATCATATCTGACCGGCAATCGGAAGATCCCGGGTTCGATTCCCGGGTGGTTACCTCATTTTTTCATTTGTTTCGTTCTCTCTCTCATCTTGCGCGGAATATCTCCTATACAAGCGTCGTTCTTTACGTTAATTATACTGCGTGTTTGCAGTTAAAAATGTATATAATGTTACGGCATGCGGGAGGTGCCCCCTTGGGGCATTGGTTTCTGCGCGTATGTAGAAGAATTACGGCATTTGAATGAGTGAGGCCCATGGTGTAATGGTTATCATATCTGACCGGCAATCGGAAGATCCCGGGTTCGATTCCCGGTGGTTACCACATTTTTTCATTTGTTTCGTTCTCTCTCTCTCATCTTGCGCGGAATATCTCCTATACAAGCGTCGTTCTTTACGTTAATTATACTGCGTGTTTGCAGTTAAAAATGTATATAATGTTACGGCATGCGGAAGGTGCCCCCTTGGGGCATTGGTTTCTGCGCGTATGTAGAAGAATTACGGCATTTGAATGAGTGAGGCCCATGGTGTAATGGTTATCATATCTGACCGGCAATCGGAAGATCCCGGGTTCGATTCCCGGGTGGTTACCTCATTTTTTCATTTGTTTCGTTCTCTCTCTCTCATCTTGCGCGGAATATCTCCTATACAAGCGTCGTTCTTTACGTTAATTATACTGCGTGTTTGCAGTTAAAAATGTATATATATATATACAGGGTGTACATAAAGTCAGGATCTATTTTTGTGAAATAATTATTTTTTTCTATTTTTCTTTTCAGAAGCCCTTAGAATGAATACAGAAGAGCGTGTGGCAATAGTAATTTGGCGAATCGAGGGAAAGAAATATAATGACATCAGAGAGAAGTTTAGAAGGAGATTTCATAAGCCGGGGCCAATAGACAAGACAATACGAAAATTGGTGAACAAATTTAAACGAACGGGATCTGTAAATGATGAAACAAGATCAGGACGACCGTGTATGTCAGATCTTACCGTGAATGCAATACGCGGAATTATCAGTGAGGAGCCACGTACGTCCGTTCGTGCTGCATCACACAGACTCGGCCTCCCGACGTCATCTGTGCACAAAATTCTGAAAGTTAATTTGCAGAAGAAAAGCTATCATTTGCAGGTTTCACATGATTTACATGAGGAAGATTTCCCTCGACGAAGTGCTGTGTGTGCTGATCTCGTAGAACAAATCTGGAGTGATAATTTAATGGACAACATTCTCTTTAGTGATGAAGCCACTTTCCATACGTGTGGAAAAGTAAATCGCCATAACTGTCGAATTTGGGCAGATGAAAGACCGAATGATTTCGTCCAAAATTGGGAAAGAGACTCGCCTAAAGTTAATGTCTGGATGGGTTTAACAAAATCTAAGGTTTATGGTCCTTTTTTCTTTGCTGAAGCTACAGTTACTGGGCTTATTTATCTGGACATGTTGCAGCAATTCCTTGAACCTCAGCTGATTGGGGATAGGATTGTTAGTACCGTCGTCTATCAACATGATGGTGCTCCTTGTCACTATGCCAAAATTGTTCAGTATTATCTAAATCAGTGGTTCCCAACCGGTTTTGGCTTATGGCCCCCTTAGGAACCTTATTTTTTCCTGTGGCCCCCATAAGCATTATTTTCAGTAGGTAATATGCAGATTAACTCTATTTTACAAAAACAAATATATAAAGGATATTAAAACAACTATTTGTATTCAGGTACAATATTATTTGTCACATAGGACTATAAACATAACAAAAACTAAACAGTGGCTAACAAAAATTTGCAGTTATTTACTTATATTATGTATTAATTATAAAAAAATATAATCAAAAGAAATACTGTACTTATAGCAATCTATTATAAATTAAAAAAACTAGTAAAATTACTACAACTTCGCAATATTAGGGTAAACAAATAAGAGCTACTTACACACTACAGCGACGATCCACGTGGTAAACAGACTGTAAGGATTTCAACCTGAAGTATTTTTATCAAGTCAACAACGCTGCCAGGCGCATAACGATCAAGCGCACAATGGAGTGCGCCGCACAATAAGCTTGTAAGATGCAAAATATTTGTTTACAGATAAATTCAAATTCTATTATAAAATATCTAAAAAAAAGGAAATATATGTATTAATAATTTTTTAAAATGTAATTCAACTTCATAAATTAAAAATTATCTATTGGCCTAACTATAATTTAGGCTTCAATAGGTTGAGTCCTGTGGCCCCCTTCATGGAGTCTGTGGCCCCTCTAAATCTTAACATTTTTCTGTGGCCCCCTTCAAATGTGCCATGGCCCCCAGGGAGCCATATGGCCCCCGGTTGGGAAACACTGATTCTAAATGGACGTTTTCCAAATCGCTGGATCGGACGCGGAAGCAACAGACCTTGGCCAGCGAGATCACCAGATTTAACCCCTTTAGATTTCTTTGCATGGGGCTTTATCAAATCGCACGTCTATCAGACGAAGATTATGAGTCTTGAAAACTTACGTACACGTATACGAACTGCTGCAGATAACATACTGTAACCCCGCAAATGCTCCAGAATGTGTTTAGAAATGCTGTGGAACGATTTGAGCTGTGCAGGGATACTGATGGGCGTCACGTCGAATCCTCTCTTAATTATTTAATAAATGTTACCACTTTATCATTTTATGATTGAATTCCATATAATTTCCAAGTGCTTCACAAAAATAGATCCTGACTTTATGTACACCCTGTGTATATATATATATATATATATATATACCTTTCAACCTTTCAAATGTTCCGTGCGATGATTCCTCATTTCACGAAGGTCAAGCTTGTCGCCCCTCCTCTCGAGTTGGCCTGGTGAAGTAGTGAGTTGGTTTCTTGTACTCTCCACCTCACATCGGGGATTGTTCTGAGCCAGGCGTCTAATCTTCTTTTGAAGATGTCCACTGCAACATCACTCTTCCTTAGGTGTTGGGCAGCTGATTAAACAGTTTTGGTCCTCTCACAACAAAATTAGTTTCTTTCAGGGTTAAGGATGTTCCCAGTCTAGCCTTTAATTTAGGAATACGACAGTCTTCCTTTTCTACTTTCCACTGTTATTTGGGGAGTTACAGGGTTCAGAGTAAGATTAGGGACTAGTTTCTCCATTACTTTCCAAGTGTAAATAATGGTGTATTTCTCTCTTCTCCTTTCCAGTGAATATTGATTTAATTCGCGTAACCTTTCCCAGTAGTTTAGTTCTTCGCACCCATTGATCTTGGCTGTGAAGCTTCTCTGAATCCCTTCTAATTAATTATCTAATGTCTTCTTTTTTATATGGGGATGTTAGAACCGAGCAGTATTCCAATTTGGGTATGATCAGTGTTTTCACTAGAGGAATCATTATATTCCTATCCTTTCGTTTAAAAGTTCTCAGTATCTGCCACAGTGCCCAGTTACTCTCTTTGCTCTGTTTATTGCTATCTTATTTTGTGTTTCAAATTTCGCATCATCAGTGATTACAACCCTAAATTCCATGGATTTTAGGTCTTCTCTCTTTCCGTACCATAACAGCTGAAATTTCTCAGTGTTAAACTTCATATTGTTGTCTTCCGTCCACTTGTCGATTCTGTTCATGCCGGTTTGTAGAGATCCTATATCTTCTGGGTTTCTTATTTTTCTACTGATCTTTGTGTCATCGGCAAAGGGTGTTACTGTGCTGTCTCTGGTAACGTCCTCATCTATGTCAGTTAGCATGATTATGAAGAGTAGTGGAGCTAATCCTGTTCCTTGTGGTACTGAGCTGAGGACCTCTGATTCTGATAAAGATACTCCTTGTACTGTAACGACTTGCCGCCGCTCACTAAGGAAATTATATATCCGTTTCCCTACTTTTCCCGTTATTCCCATATATTTCAGTTTATGTATTATGATTCCATGATCACAGTCGTCGAACGCTTTGGCAAAGCCTGTGTATATTACATCATAGTTTTCATTACTTTGCAGTGCATCACTAATGTTGTTGTAGTGTTCTATTAGTCGTGATAGGCATGATCTGTCTGATCGAAACCCATGTTGGTTATCATTTAACTTTTTCTCAGTTTCCAAAAAGCCATAGATTTTCTGTCTAACTATTTTTTCAAATATTTGAGTGAGATGAGATGTAAGCGACACTGGCCTATAGTTTTTGGCCTCGGATCGATCTCCTTTATATATTGGGACTATGTTCGCGCTCTTCAGGATGCCCGGTATGTCTCTCGTATATATATATATATATATATATATATCGGTACTAGGGCAATTGCGTCCTGGTCAAGTGCGTCCCGGACAAATGCGTCCCGGTCATTGGCGTCCCAGGACAATTGCGTCCCGGACAATTGCGCACTTCTCCAACTACTATATGAAGTTTATTTATTAGAGAAGTGAATAGAAAGTTAGTATCGGAATTTCAAATATACTTTTTATTTTAACCTATTAAACTTGTTAATGTTCATAAGTTCTGTTCGAAACTGTTCTCTAAAACTTTATCCATCATCAGCAACATCATTGTCAAATTTTATGGGTTACGTCCACTTAAGATAAAGTTAGTTTCGTTAGTTTTAACGAAAATATCACAACTTAACCTAACCAATCGTCAAGGGCATACAGTTGACCTAACTGGGCATTCAATTAATCTAACCGGGCATTATATCCCATACAAAATTACAATAACAAACATACTCGTCCCTCGTCATTGGCGTCCCTGGACAATTGCGTAGGTGAAGTCACAATGAACTTTCTATTCACTTCTCTAATAAATAAACTTCATATAGTAGTTGGGGAAGTGCGCAATTGTCCGAAACGAAATAAAACCGGACGCAATTGTCCAGGGACGCCAATGACCGGGACGCATTTGTCCGGGACGCACTTGACCAGGACGCAATTGTCCTGTCACCATATATATCGACCAACAATAAAATTTAATCATGAACTAAAATGATAAAAGAAAATCTACATTACTCACTCAGTTATCCGTGATTGAGAGGTGGTCCATGATTACGGATAAACCGATTTCATGGTGAACTTAGTATAACCCGCCGGTGGGCGAATGGTACAGCCGCTGCTGCCCACCACCACTGATTGGCTTCCCACTTCGCACTCCACCATACACAGTATTATTCTATTACGGTATAGTATACAGTTAAGTAGTTTTTACTCACCACAAGACATGAAAGTCATCAGCTCCCAAAGATTGTAACCCCTCCCTCTGCTAACATTACACGGAGAGACACTGACAGAGGCGCATTATGGTGGGCTAGTTGGAGGCGAGGCACGGATGTAAACATATCGCGAGATGACTGTTAATTAGGAACCGACCGAAAGTACTTTGACACTTTCGGAACCGAAATCGAAAGTTGGCTCGACTTTCGACCGAAACCGAAACCGAAAGTTGAGTACTTTATATGAAAGTATTGTAATATAAAATGAAATACTAATACTCGTACTTTATATGTAATGTAATTCAATCGCTTTATTATTCCTTTTCAGGCAAAACGTAGCACATAATTAAAGAAAACTCCAAAAACATTCCAAAAATATTAATGTTCATTAATGCAAATTAATAAGCAAACTAAGACATTTCGATTCATTCAATACTCAAAGTTCAAATATTTCAAGTTGTTTGAAAGGAGGATGACATCTTCAGCGTTTACTGGGGTCAAATTCGACCGTTTGGTGTTGATGACATTGCCCGCAGTAGAAAAGAGTCGCTCCGATTCCAGTGAACCCGAAGGGCAGTTCGGTCAAGTTTACTTTCGGTTTCGGGCCCGAAACCGAAAGTCTACTTTCGTGCCGAAACCGAAACCGAACTTAGGTCGGTCCCTAATGTTAATTCGGTGTCGTGATCACGAATAAGTGCGCAATTGTCATAATTATTAAATTACGGTCAACTCGATTCACGGTTGAGTGAATCACACTGATAACCGCGTGAGTACGTATTATAAAAAAATTATTTTGGGGAAACAATTAACAATTAAAAAAAATTGTTTAAAAATCCCAATTTTTATGAGGTGACTTTTGAAAGATGAAAGTTTTATATTGATTCACCGAAACGTGCTATAAATTTAATTAAACAAAATTATATGAAAGCAAAATTCCAATATTTCAAACAATTTTTTTAATATAAACGCGTGACAAACATAGTTAAAAATCCGTGCGTCGGTCTCTCTTCACGCGAAGCTCAAGCTCTAGGCCTGGCCTGATGGAGGAGCGAGTTGCTTTCTTGCTATCTCCATCGCACATAGCCAGGCACACCCGTCTCATCTGGTACCGTTCTGTGACATGGGAATGTCGCGCGTTGTGCATGTACATTGATCGGTGCGGCCGCTGGGATATCGGGAGAATATCAAAAGGATACGAGAAATTTGGGGAAAACCAAAGTGCCTTTTTTCAATCGTATCGATGGGCACCTTATTTTTTTCAACTCAAATGGAACGAATCGACTTAGAATAATTTGTTTTGTTTTATTTTTTAAGATACATGGCGTACTATCACCACTTAAAAAAATATCACTTTACGTGCACGAGGCATTCACACGAGTACTGGCACTTATCAAATAATAATTTACTGTTAGATTTTCACTATTAATTAGCTTTCGTACGAACTTCGATAATAATATATATATATATATATATAATATATATATATATATATAATATATATATATATATATATATATATATATATATATATATATATATATATTAATATATGTGTTGTTGCTGTTGTGGCGGTTACACGTGTTTCGATCGAAGTCCGAATAAAAGCGGTATTACAGTAAAAATCCTGCAGTTAATCAGTTTTAAACGGTGCCGATATTGTGAGTTAATTGATAGTGCATAGCGGTATTTCTTTTTAAAAAAGTAAAAATCGCGGCGTATACCAAAAAAGTAAATAAAATCAAAGTGAATTAATATATACAGCATTTTTTTTTTTCCGAGTCTCTTTGTGAGGAAAGTTTTGTTTTTGAAGTGCCCGCAAATATCCCCCCATTATCCCCCGCAGCCACAGTCGAGAGGACCAATCAGTGAGAAGTATACAGCGTGCCACATCCCCTACCCTGGAGTAACGGAAAATTCTTTCCCTCACACAGCTTGAGTCATCCCCCACCCAATACCTCCCATAATACCCCCTTTTTGAGTCACTTCACCAACATGGAAATTAATGCATACCTGCAACTCTGTGGTATCTGTAAAGCTGCAACAGATGAGACAGAGGCGATGAGGTGCGATTTTTGTCAGCTACTTTTTGATTTTAAATGCCTAGAATGGGGAGATGAAAAAATCTCCCTTATAACGAACGCAAAGCAGTTTAATGGGATAAAATTTTTCTGCGAAACTGCTTGACCGAATTAAACTCTTTTACGGTATTTAAAGCAGAAAGAGACTACGAGAAGAGAATGAAAGAGGAAAGTGGAAACAAAGAACAGTGGAAAACGGAAGAAACGGAGAAAGGCGAAATAGAAAAATTCAAATACCGTCACAAAACGAGGCCGAAAACACACAGGCGACAAAGAGTGTAAAGACAACACACAGCATAAGGGCAACGAAGGACACAAACACAACTAGCACAAATAGGACAAGACAAGAGGGCAGTCAAGTAAACGAAGTAAAACTGTCCCCCAATAAGGAGCAAAAAACAAAAGCCAAGAGTAAATATGGGGAAGGAATTATATGCAGGTATTATATAAAAGATAATTGCAGATTTAAAAGAGGACAATGTATATATGAACATCCCCCAATATGCAATTTCTTCTATAATAATGGTCATTGTAAATTTGGAGACGGATGTAAATTCTACCACCCGGACATTTGCAGAACTTACGCAAAATATGGAACCTGCAAATTCGGGAAAAATGCTACTATCAACATCTCCCGACGGACTCAACGAACAAAGGAAAAAGTTTAAATGACAATAGGAATAACAACAATAGGAACACAATAAGCGAACAAGAAAATTTTTTCAACATCGCAGACACCTTACGAATGCTAAATGTCATCCACATGCAGTTGACACAGCTGGAAACCCCCGAGCCAAATCGCTACCGGGCAAGAAGCTACCAATACAAGTAGGAGGAAACGGATCTCTTCGGAGGATCATAGAGCAACGAATCAAGCGATATCGAAGGAAAACGAACTTGAAATGCACAAGGGGCAACGAAAAACAGAGAACATAAAAATTGTCCTGGCTAATATTCAAGGAATAAGACCAAACCAATCACTCAATAAGGTTTCGTACCTGAAAGGATTTATGGACGAAACAAGGGCGGACATCGCATGCCTCACAGAAACTCATCTTAAAGATTGCCAAGGAAATTGTGAAAACTGCGAACATTGTATTGATAAGAAAGAGATAAATATAGAGGGCTTCAACTTACTAAGAGCGGATAGAACGACGAGACGGAAAGGTGGCTGTGCTATATATGTACAGGAAGGTCATATGACAGAGACGATAATAAGTAAATCAAACAGCTATGTGGAACTCCTAGCAGTGAAAATAGAAAAACTAAACTTGATAGTAATAGTCATCTATAGACCTCCAAGCACCCCAACCGAAAAATTCTCGGAGGCCATTGATGACATTAGAAAGCTAATAAAGGCCATAAACCCTCCATCCCCCAATATAATGATCTGCGGAGACTTTAACTTCCCATTTATAAAATACAAAAAGGTGAATAGGAATATATATATTCACCAGGACAAGGGGGGCACAAGAGAAGATCAGGAACAAGCAAAAATGTTGATGGCTCTCACAAACGAGTTTATGCTGACACAGGAGATAACAGAAAATACCAGAAAAAATAACTGCCTGGATCTGGTATTCACGAATAACACGAACTTGATTGCTGATATAAAAATAACCCCAACCATTATCTCAGACCACAACTTAATCGAGATATCAACAAATATGACGCAGCATTAGAAGACAATACACATATTGTGGAAAGAAGTAAATTCGGGGCCTTTAACTTAAACTCGAAGACTATAAATTGGGAAGCAATCAGATCGCACATGGCCCAAATAGAATGGAGAACAATTTTCGAGAATAAAACAACTGAAGAAATGCTAACAACCTTGGAAAAAACGCTGAGAATTTTAGAAAAATATGCTCCGAAATCACAGCCAAAAGGAAAGAGGAGCTGGCAAAAGAGAAGACTATTCCGCAAAAGAAAGAGAGTGGAGGCGAAGTTAGGAAACTGCGGAGATAATGACAGGAAAACAATAAAAGAAAAACTGGAGGGTATCGATAGGGAAATACAAGCCCTGATTAAGGACCATACAGAGAGGGAAGAGGAAAAGGCGGTAGAAGCAATAAAGGAAAATCCAAAATACTTCTATAGCTATGCAAAAAGGAAAACAAAAACGCGCGCCGCTATTGGGCCCTTAAGGACGGGAAATAATGAACTAACCGACGATCCAAAAGAAATATCTGATACATTGAGAGCTCAATATGAATCAGTTTTCAGTACCCCAAAAAGTGACAAAGCGATACCTGACATAAATGCATTCTTTGAAGAGGAATTGCAAGGAGAGTATATAACAGACTTTGATTTTACACCAGAAGATGTAGCGAGAGCTATAGGACAAATGAAACTACATTCAGCTGCAGGTCCGGACAATTGGAACGCATTATTGATTAAAAACTGTAAAAATGAAATAGCTACACCTTTATACTGGATATGGAGAAGATCCCTAGACACTGGGGAAATACCGAGCATCTTGAAAAGAGCAAACATTGTCCCTATATATAAAGGAGGGGACAGATCTCAAGCAAAGAACTATAGACCAGTGTCATTGACGTCCCACCTCACCAAAGTATTTGAAAGAATAGTTAGAGAGAAAATTTATGATTTCCTGGAGACACGGGAAAGATTCAACGAAAATCAGCATGGATTCCGATCAGGTAGATCATGCCTATCACAACTAATAGAGCACTACAACAATATCCTAGATGCATTGGAAGGCAATGACAACTACGATGTTATATACACAGATTTTGCTAAAGCTTTCGATAAATGTGACCATGGTATAATAGCACATAAAATTAAAGACATGGGAATAACAGGCAAAGTGGGAAAATGGATCTACAACTTCCTTAGTGATCGTCTGCAGGTCGTCAAAATTCAAGGTATATCATCATCAGAATCGGAAGTACGCAGCTCAGTACCACAAGGGACAGTACTGGCCCCACTCCTGTTCATTATCATGCTAACAGACATAGACAGCGGAGTAAACAGCAATAGTATAGTAACATCCTTTGCAGACGATACAAAGATCAGCAGAAAAATCAGCGATGTACATGACGTGGAGGCCTTGCAGAGGGACACGAACAAAATATACAAATGGTCAGAAGACAACATGTCATTCAACGCCGAGAAATTTCAGCTCTTGAGATATGGTAGAAAAGAAGAACTTAAACAGACTGCATATTATGCTCCAGATAGACAGGAAATTCAGAGAAGCATGAAAGCGATTGATCTCGGGATAATAATGACAGATGATGCGAAATTCGAAACACAAAATCAGATAGCGATAAATAAAGCAAAAAGAGTCGCCGGACAGGTTCTAAGAACGTTCAAGAGAAGGGACAGGACAGTAATGATTCCCCTGCTAAAAACACTGATTATACCAAAACTTGAATACTGCTCAGTTTTGACGTCCCCATATAAAAAGGAAGAAACTAATAAACTAGAAGAAACGCAAAGGCATTTCACAGCCAAGATTGATGGCTGCAAAGAACTCAACTACTGGGAAAGACTACGTAAACTAAATCTGTACTCACTGGAAAGAAGAAGAGAGAGGTACACCATAATCTACATATGGAAAATGATCGAAAAACTGGTACCAAACCTAAAACTAAACCCAATTACCATTCAAACAAACTGGAAAAGGGACCTCCTCAACTCTGAAGGAAAATAGCTTGGTTGTCACGGGCCAAGACTTTTCAACCAGCTTCCAAAAGACCTCAGAAACGTAACGGAGGTCAAAGTTGAAGTCTTCAAGAGAAGACTGGATGCTTGGCTCAGGACGGTACCAGATGAGCCGGGCGTGCCTGGCTATGTACGGTGGAGAGCGCAAGAAAGCAACTCGCTCCTCCACCAAGCCAGACCTAGAGGCGGGGGCCACCGGCTCGATCTCCGTATGAAGAGAGACCAACGCACGAAACAACATAAGGTTCATAAGTTATATATATATATTATATATATAATATATATATATATATATATATATATATATATATATATATAATAATATATTTTTTTTTTTTGAAAACCCACAGGGGAAAAGAAAAATGATTCCAAGAGCTTTCGTGTATTCAGAAGTACACCTTGTCAGGGAATGAAAGGGGAAGGCGAGATGACGAACATATATACATATGTACAACGGGACAGATAAATAAAAAAAATTAACCCATGATTAACAAGAGTTGATTAAAGGCAAAAGGTATTTTAACAGGATATTGTCAATTTTATGCATTCCCACACTGTTATTGAAATTACTTTTAAAATAGATGAATGCACATTTTAGAATATTCCTTCCAATTATATCTGTTTTTAACAAGCGCTTTAGAGCTATCCCACTTGATACTATGATTACATCTGTACATATGGTTAAACAATGCATTAGAATTATTAACTGTTCTACACACATATTTATGCTGTTTTACCCTGATATCTAACGTTTGGTACCGGTACATAAATGACGTTTTAGGCCTTTAGCCACAATTTGGATGTTGACTTATTCCTTGGTAGGCTCAACAATTCAGTCCCACCTATTAAGTTCACTGTTGAAAAAGAAAATGATGGATACTTATCTTTTCTGGATCTAAAAATTCGGAGATGCTTGAATCAGTTCAAATTTGAAGTTTTTCGTAAGCCTACTAATAATAATTCTTATGTGCATTTTTATTCTGACCATCATCCCTCGATAAAATCTTCTATTTTCTCTGCAATGTTCCTTAGAGCATTGAGAATTGTCAGTCCTGAATTTTTAGATTCCGAGTTATGCAATATCATGAATATTAGTACTAAATTATGTTATCCTATTTCATTTTTAGATAACTGCCTTAGGAAAGCCAAGAATAAGTATTATAATAGTGTAACTGTAAAGTAATTTGAGAGTAAAAATATCTTTAGCCTACCTTACCCTGTTAATTTTAAATATCTTCCGACTTTACTTAAAGCAATTGGTATCAATGTAGTCTTTAAGTATAATAATACTGTTAAATCACTCCTAATAAAGAATAGCCCTGATAATGCGGTTGGCTGTGTGTATTCGATCGGATGTACACAATGTAACTCAATCAACTCGACTGAGGTCAAACGCGAAAACGGGAAAAACGTTAGATATCAGGGTAAAACAGCATAAATATACGTGTAGAACAGCAAATAATTCTAATGCATTGTTTAACCATATGTACAGATGTAATCATAGTATCAAGTGGGATAGTTCTAAAGCGCTTGTTAAAAACAGATATAATTGAAAGGAATATTCTAAAATGTGCATTCATCCATTTTAAAAATAACTTCAATAACAGTGTGGGAATGTATAAAATTGACAATATCCTGTTAAAATACCTTTTGCCTTTAATCAACTCTTGTTAATCATGGGTTAATCTTTTTATTTCTCTGTCCCGTTGTACATATGTATATATTTTCGTTATCTCGCCTTCTTCCTTCATTCCCTGACGAGGTGTACTTCTGAATACACGAAAGACCTTGGAATCATTTTTCTTTTTCCCTGTGGGTTTCCATCATTTATTCATCATCCCATATATATATATATATATATATATATATATATATATATATATATATACAAAATATATATATTAATATATATATATATATTTATTCATCATCCCATATATATACAGTATATATTGTAACTCCTCCCTCTGCGAACATTCTTTAATAGAAAGATTCTTAAACACTTCTCTACTCATAATCTTTCAGATCGTCAGTATGGGTTCAGTAAGGGACGTTCTACTTGCGATTTTCTTGCATATCTCTCTGATTCATGGTCATCCTCCTTTCGGAATTTCGGTGAAACTTTTGCTATTGAGTGAGACATCAAAATTTTTGATAAAGTCTGGCACAAATCCCTAATTTCTAAACTGTCCTCCTTTGGTTTTCCTCCTTCTGTTTGTCTTCGTCTCTGACTGCCTTTCTGACCGATCTATAGCTGCAGTTGTAGATGGCCACTGTTTTTCTCACTTCCTTTTATTTATCAATGACATTTTAAGTCTCACTTCCTGTCCTATCCACTCCTATGCCGATGATTATTCCACCCTTCACTTCTCCATCCGCGTCACAAAGCGTCCCTCTCAACAGTCACTCCATGTCTGGAGTGAGACGGCTATGGCGCACCTGACCTCTGATCTTTCTTCTCTCTCAGACGGACAGAGAAAATCTTGTTGCTTTCAATGTCTCAAACACTTAGTTCCTCCATCTGTCTACTCGTCACAATCATCCACACGACTATCCCCTTACCTTCAACAGCACACAACTGAATCCTTCCTCTTCTCTTAACATTCTTGGTGTTTCCTTTTCTCGTGATCTTTCCTGAAAGGATCACATATACTCTCTTTCTAAAACAGCTTCTAAGAGGTTAGGTGTGCTGTACCGGCTCCGCAGTTTCTTCACTTCCACTCAGTTGCTGTCTCTGTACAGGGGTCTTGTCTGCCACAGTATGGAATACTCTTCTCATGTGGGGGGTAGCTCAACCACACAGCTCTACTTGACCGGATGGAATCAAAGGCGTTTCGTCTCATCAATTACCCGCCTCTTACTGACTGTTTTCAATCATTTTCTCTTCGCCGCAATGTTGCCTCACTGTCTATTTACTCTCGCTATTATAACGGACACTGCTATTCTGAATTCTCTAACTTCATGCCTCCTCTTTTAAGGAGAACATGTTGTACCAGACTTTCGACACATTCTCATCCCTTTTCTGTACAGCTCTCCAATGTAAGGGTTAATCGGTATTCTCAATCTTTCATTTACTCAACGAGTCAGGTCTGGAACAACCTTCGTGAATCCTCCTTTCCCCTGTCTATGACCTCCAATCTTTCAAACGCAGTGTCCAGGCATCTCGAAAACTGTGGGCCTTCATTTCAGCTTTCTCCTTCTCCTTCTATGGGGGTGACGTTTTTACGGGCGTTCGCCTTTTGCCCCTCTTTCCTGCATCATATATATATATATATATATATATATATATATATATATTATATATATATATATATATATATATATATATATTGAGTCTTACTTAATGTCTTCAAACAACGGTTCAGGATCGCCCTATGGTCGACCCCTCTGCAACATCCTGCCTCATTTGCTGGATTTGGTGGAGGAGAGAGTTGGTTTTCATTCTCCTCCTGCCCTCGTAGTCAGTTACGCATGGCTGGTCAGGGACTTTGCACAAGAACCTTTCCAGTTGGTTCTTGATATTATTCAGGTTGGTGTGCTGGAGGTTCCTTAGTTTTTTAGCAGCACGTTTAAGAGTTTTGGGACCCGTATTCTGAGAGTATTTTCCATCTTCCTTTTTCTGGCCTCCCGTCCTACGGCAGCTGAAACAGTACAGAATATACCTCTTCTCTCATTCCATCGTGTTTCTATCTTATTTCTAAAATTTGGGACATCCCTGGAGTATTTTCCATATGTATATTATTGTGTATCGTTCACTTCTTCTTTCCAGGAAGTAGAGTTTCAGGGCTTATAGTCGAGACCAGTAGTTTTCATCTTTCGTTTCCTCTACAGTACCTTACACGTAAAAGTCCTTCATATGATTTTCTCTGCTTGCAATGCTTAGTTTTCTATATGGGCTTACGAATAGTGAGCATTACTCAATTACGAGCAGGACTAAACTCTTCCATAATGATGTTTGTTTTTCTGCTACGAAGTTCCTCCAGATAATTCCTATTAATTTTCTAGCTGTTGTTATTTTAATGTTATAAGCGGGAAATTTTCTTCCTTCAATTTCCTATTGCCTTCCGCCCATTTGAATGTTTCAATCTCGTTTTGTAATTTTCTGTCATCTTTATTTGATATTTACTTGCATATCTTTGCGTTATCCGCGAAACTTGATACCACACTGTCATTAATATCTGCATCAATGTCTACAGTCATTATTATAAAGAGCAAGAGAGCTAATACTGTGCCTTGTGGGACAGAGCTCATGACTTCTGGGATTTCATATTTAATTACTACTCTTTGTGTTCTTTGAGTGAGAAAACTAAATATCCATCGTCCCAACTTTCCAGTAATTCCTCTATTCTTAAGATTGTATGATATAATTCCATGATCACATTTATTGAAAGCTTCAGCAAAATCGGTGTACAGTATATTGCATCCATATTTTGATCTCGACACAATGTTTTCAGTATTTTCTCTTGGTGGTCTAATAACTGGGATAGGCATGATCTTTCAGCCCTGAAACCATGTTGGTTCGGATTAAATACATTCTTTTCTTGTAGAGAGTAAGTAATTTTGTCTCTAATTACACGTTGAAACTACTTTATAAGGTGGGAGGTGAGAACTACTGGCCGATAGTTCTTAGGTTACCTCCCTTGGATAAAGGGGCAATGTTCTTTAATGGAAGTGAAATTTGTTCTGTGTCAAGTAATTTACTCCAGAGTAAGTATAGTGGCTTGGCTATACTCTCTTTGCATTTCTTGAGAAACGTGGCACTCCATGTGTCATGCCCTGGTGCTGAATTTTCTCATGTTTGTGAGAGGGCTTTAATTATGTCCTCTTCCAAGAATTCAAAATCTATTAATAGATTCGTGTCCGTACTTGTTCTTGATTGATTTGTATCTCTATCAAAGAATTCATCCGGACTTTCTATTTTCATCTCGGGCTTAGTTGGGGGGTGGGGACTGAACACCGAGTTGAATTGTCCTTTAAACAACTCGCTCATCTTTTCTGGGTCATCTTTTAACGGACCAATACCCTCTTTACATTTCAGTTTTGTTTTTGCAAAGACGTAAAGGTATTTTGAATTATTTTTTGATGTTCTCTCCTACCATAATTGTCTCTTCGTTTGTCTTGTGGATGAATAACTGTTTTAGATCCACTTCTCTTCATATTGCTTTTTTCTAGTTTTAGTCTCCTTGTTTTAGTTTTACATCCGTGGACATTTTTACGGCTTCTTTTCCTTATCTAAATATAGTGAACCCCCGATATATTGGATTCACATTTATTGAACTTCGTTTTTATCGGACACTAAACTCTCTATTGGACTTTTTTATATATTGGAGTACTGTCCAATATATCCAGAAAACTGTCCAGTCCCAGTACATGCGCTGAAACCACGTGGCGGCCGCTTGGTTAGTTCTCCCGCGTCTCTCATATCTCAGCATCTCAGTGAATTGTAAATTCACTAGGTGTTTGTAAATAGTATATCTTTAATGCAGGGTGTCCAAAAGTCCCTATCTATTTTGCTGAAATAATAGTATTTTAGGATAAAAATGTAATAACATAATTAGATGTATATTTATTTATCAAGCTTAGGTCTAATATTCGACGTGAGCACTATCAGTCTCTACAAATCTCACATCTGTCCACTGCATTGCGGAACACATTCTCAAGCATCTCTGGGGGATATTTTAGCGACTGCCGCGACAATGCGGGTTCGCAGAACTTGCAGGTCTGTAACTCTTGTTTTGTAAACCTCAGACTTTATAAAACCCTACGCAAACAAATCTAATGATGTTAAATCCGAAGATCGTACTGCCCAGGGCCTGTTTCTACCACGTCCAATCCATCGATTTGGTAAGAGCCCATCAAGGTTTGCATAGTGACATGGAGCTCCATCTTGTTGAAAGACAACAGTGTCGACAATGCCATCTGAACAAAGCTGGGGTTCAAGAAACTGCTGAAACATGCCAAGATAAATTGGTCCTGTTACCGTAGCTTCTGCAAAGAAAAAAGGTCCGTAAATCTTCGATCTTGTCATACCCAACCACACATTGACTTTAGGAGAATCTCTCTCCCATTCCTAGAACTCGGTTGGTTTTACACTAGCCCAGATACGGCAATTATGTCGATTAACCTTTCCGCATTTGTGGAATGTCGTTTCATCGCTGAAGAGAATGTGGTTTAATAAGTTTTCGGTATGAATTTTTTCAATCAATTCTGTGCACATGGGGTCTCGTCTTAGATAATCTTCTTCGTGTAACTCATGTGGCACTTGAATATGGTAACTTTTCTTTTTTAATGTTGATTTTAAAATCCTTATAACAGATCGTTTTTGGTATGCTCAGTCTACGTGATGCTGTGCGAGTTGACATTCTATGATTTGTTTCAAAGGCATCTCTTACCAGTTCGACATTTTCTTGAGAGGTACCTGGACGTCCAGATCTTGCCTCATTATGAACAGATCCTGTCGTTTTAAATTGATTGACCAGCCCGCGAATTGCTTTGTCTGTAGGTTCTGGTTTGTGAAATCTTCTTGCGAATTTTTCTCGAATTTCTTTGCACTTCTTTCCTTGGATACGTAGTGTTATTACCATCACACGTTCTTGGACATCCATCATCATCTATGGCCACCTCACCCATCCCCTCCAACTCCCCCCGCACAACTACCAACTACAGAAAAACTGAGTTCATGACTGGTATGTAGAATTTATACTATTGTACTGTATTTATTTCTTTATTTTAGGAAGTGTAATGTTTGTGGCGGACGCGTAATGTTTTATATAGGGCCTATATTGTATTTATATGTATTTTCGGATATATTGGACTTTCTTTAGCTTATATTGGACTTGGGGGGGGGGGGGGTCCCCAATTAGTCCAATATATCGGGGTTTTGCTGTACTGTTCTGTTTTTCCTGTCGAGTTTACTAAGTTTTCTTTTTTGTCTCTTCGGAACATGCTTCAACAATATACAGTAGGTTTAGTTTCGCTTTTTATTAAGAATACTTAGAATAGTATTTCTTCTGGAGTTCTTTCGCGAAGTAGCGATTCCCAATCCACTCCCATTAATTCTGAATTTATCCTTGACAATCTTCCGTACTTTCGATGAATTCATATTTAATCATTCAAATATTCCCTCGTTCTCTCTCGGACAATTTTTTGGTCTTCTGGATTCAGATTTTATTCACACATGATAAGAAAAAAATAGTTTGCGTTACATTTTTACTTATTATTATGTCATTTCAACATTTTCAGCTAAGAATACTGTAATTCAACTACTTGCCACTAACAATACAAAATTAAACGTTAATGTCAACATTGTGTAAACCTACTGTATATGGGTGTGATTTATATCTCATGTAATGTATTCTTTCTGAATAAAGATTACAATTATTATTATTATTATTATTATTATTATTATTATTATTTAACCCTTTATGGCCGAACTTTTAGCGTAGGGTTGAGTCTAAATGCGTATATTTGAAACGTTACGTATTCGACGCACAGTGCGGTAAAGGGTTTTAATAAAATTAAATCCAAAACGTTCACTTTTCGAGTCGTTACACATGTTTCCTGGGTAAGGGCATATTTTATCTTAATATCTAATAGCATTTTTGGCTAAGTTTTATCGTCTTTTCTAATGTCACCGTGGAACTTCTCAACATATGTAGCTTAATCATTTTTCTTCCATGTTATGAATGGAAAGTTAAAATCCTCACAAATTAATATATTTTGATGCTGAGATTTTAAGTGATTTTAACTTGTTCTCGATTTTATCTGTAGCGAATTAAAATTAATTTTTTTGGTGGCGTTTGTATACGTGTTTTGTACACGTTCAAAATAGTTAACTTCTACTTCTAAACTAGGAATTTCGATTGCGCTCTTCCATTTCATTACCTTCATTTCACCTGTACAGGTGGTTCACACACACACACACACACACACACATATATATAAATATATATATATATATATATATAAATATATATAAACAAACTTGGATTCGCTTCTGCCAAATTGTTCATTCTCACAAAAGTCAAGCTTGTTGCTCCACTTTAGACCTACAGTTAACGTGGAATTCGAACCACGAACCACTAAGGGTGGTTAGCAATTACAGTCCTCGCCCGTACTCGATCTCACGACCTTCCGATCAACAGCACAGCGTCTTAACCACTAAGCTACTCAGAGTACATATTTATTTGCCAATAATTGTTTTGTATGAGAGGAAGCACAGCTGGGTGAGCTGAACACCGCCTGCCATCGCCGGCAATCAAACCCGGGGCCGGTGTATTCGTACTCAGTAATGCTAAATACTACACCAATATATATATATATATATATAGGGGAGGAGGGGGGACAAGCTTGACCTTCGTGAAAGGAATCATCGCACGGAACATTTGAAAGGTTGAAAGGTATATATATATATATATATATATATATATATAGGGTGAACCAAATGTAGGTGGACAGTAAATGATAACGTTTATTTTGCGAATACATATTTAATTTTTTTGTATACTATAATACAAAATAAAATTTAAATAAATTTAGTTATAATATTTAATATAATAAAACACAAACACCATAGTTATAATGAACACCATAGTTATAATATAATATAACACAAAGCGTATTCAACCTACTGTCCACCTACTTTTGGTTCACCGTGTATATATATATATATATATATGTGTGTGTGTGTGTGTGTGTGTGTGTGTGTGTATATATATATATGAAAATTTGAATGAGTTGTGAAGGTAATCGCCCTGTACAATTCAAATTTAACTACTTATTTTATAAAATTCAGCGTTTAAACAGAACTGTGACGTGACAACTTAAAACGTCTTTCGTCACACTCACGATCACTCGTGACGTGGCGTGACGCCAATTGGGGAGACATATATATATATATATATATATATATATATCCTCACTTCGTCGAACTAATTCCGTTAGGTTTGGAGGCGGAAACACGACTCTGGTTATGTGTGACCTTTGCGTTGCGAATTAGCGATGCATTGTAGGGGTGATATATATATATATATATATATATATATATATATATATATATATATTCTTGAAATTTCGATAAAATGAAGAATAGATAATATATAATTCTAGCTTTTAGTATTGTGTATTATTCGATAGTGTCTTCCATTAAATTAAAACATTTGATACACAACAAGTATTTCGCCAATTCAGGACGAAGGAATTTTATGCTGAATAAAGAAAGATTTAAATTATTGCTATTTTTTCAATTTTTCTCAATTCTTGTTTTCAGTTTTGGAATAAAATAAACAAATATTCCATTTTTGTTATGAAAAAGGGTAAAGTTCTCTCTAAATGTATTCTTCGGCTTTATTCGAAAAATATACAGGATAAAATGCTTTGTCATCAACTCAATATGATTTCATTTCTAAATTATATATATATATATATATATATATATATATATATATATATATATATATATATATATATATATATATATATATATATATATATAATTTTATCTTTTCCCAATTCTTATGCATAATATGAATTTTACAGTGTGTGTGTGTGTGTGTGTGTGTGTGTGTGTGTATATATATATATATATATATATATATATATATATATATATATATATATATATATATATATATATATCATATAATAAAGGTATATCTATTATATATTTCTATGAGATTTCTTTATATAACTTTATTCTATTATTAGTTCTGTTTTCATAATTAGGTATTGTATTTTAAATAAGAGCATAAAATAGAATTAATTTAAACGCAAAATACAAGTTCAAATCCTTGAGAATTCGGTGGACAGGAATATCCATTTCTAGAAAATTGTCCTCAAAGGACTTAATTGCTTATATAATCGTTTACAGGGAAGGTTATGCACACACACACACACACACACACGCACACACATATATTAAGTATGAGTAATTGGTGTCGTTGTGTATCCCAATTTGGAGGGAAAATGCGTGACTTTATCCGAATGAATGTGTAGAAAATATATATGTAAAGTTTTCGCAGTGCTCAACACTACTCTCGGCATAGTATGTATGAGCAGCATATGTACATTTATGTACGTTTTGTGTGCTCATGAAGGGGCCGTAAATTAAAAATGTTTGTACTCGCGTTTCCTGACGGTAGAGAATACAATCACGATTTTAGCATAAATAATTCCATGGTCAGTTTTTGATATCCATCTATAAACAACCTTCATGAAAAATTGAAGAATATCGCTACACACACACACACACACACACGTATATATTAAGGATGTACCGAATATCCGGTATTCGGTAAAATATGAGGATATTTGATATTTGGTATTCGGCCGAATAATTTTTATGTTTTTAACCGAATACCAAGTATTTGATAATTAAGGTAAATAACATGATTTAGGAAATGGATCTTAAAATGTATTTTTTTTATTTCAAAGAATAATTACAGTGCAAACAAATCCAACTTGGTATACTGATACTAATAACCGTACAAGAAATGAACAAGCAGTAATAATAATTATCGCAAAAACAAAAACTAACATTTGAAGTTTAAGGCAAGTAGATTATCGTGTAGAAAAATTAACCATTCAGCAGTATCAGGAGCCAAACGATTACGTGCGTCGGTAATTACATTTTTCGCAGAACTGAACAGCCGTTCACTTCGTACGCGTGTGGCGCCGTGGTGAGATATTTGCGAACGAGTACTAATAGTTTCGAGAATCTTTCGTCATTATGGTGCCACCGATCAAGAGCTCGTGTCGCGACTGACTCGTGACTCCTTCGAATTGATGTCTAATTCTTTTTGACAACTTTGTTGGCTACTTTTGATAGGTGGAGGCACATCTGATTGTGAAGACGTAGCAACCTCATTGAAGTAGCTCCATAAGTCAACCTTCGGCTTCTTTTCCGAAGGTTCTTGATCTTCTCGTGAAACAAAGGCAGTTGCTTCATATTACGTGTAGGACTATGGAGACATAGTGACTGTTTCATTTTTTTTACAAACTTAGGCACTAAGCAAATTTGAAACGAAGATCTAAAACCTGAGCAATCATGCGAGTAATGTCTGTCTTCCACTGCTTGAAGCGATTTTGTAAATTTTCTACTAACTCGTTTTTCATAATATGAATACTTGCGTCATCAGTTATGTTACACAAAAATACCAGGAGATCGGTTACACCGGGAGACACCATGGAAAGACAAGAAGAATCAGAGGAAAAGTCATTCGTTAATTTTTCACATGGGCTAAGAATCTTTATAACACGCTGAATTAGAGTCCACTGATGGTTATTGAGGATTGGTTTGTCATAGTCTTCGGTGTATGCAAGAAGTGCAGTTTTTTATTGAAGAAGTCGTTGTAGCATATAGAATGTAGACTGATAACATCTCTTATAAGTTTGCTTTCGGATAAATTATGTTGCTTCTGGATTTCCTTAAGTCTGTCACAGGCGAGAGATGAATGATTAAAATGCGAACAGATTCGGCGCGCAGTTGCACAAACTGTATATTTGAAGCAGACTTCTGGCTAAGAAAGGCTTCATTAATTGCAAATGCTAAAGTACGATTCGCACAAGCAACAGAAGTCATTTTGAGAACGCGAACAGCTTTACTAATATTACGGCCATTGTCGTGCACAACTGCATGCACACGATCGCACTCTGTTGACCATTTTTGCAATATAGAAGTCAATGCAGTTGCAATGTTTTCATAAGTATGGGAACCTGGTAGATTTTTGGTGGCTAAAACATATTGCTTTTGTTCACATTTACTATCACTATGTGCTGTCAAACTGATAAAGGCTTCAATTTTTTACACTGACGCCTAATAACCCAAAGGTGCGGCGGGAAATTATAGGCCAATCAGTTTAACGTCTGTTGTAGGTAAGCTTTTGGAATCAATAATTAGGGATCGTATAGTCGAACACTTAGAATACCATAAACTTGTTAGAAATACGCAGCACGGATTTAGGCGAAACAAATCTTGCTTAACTAATCTTTTAGAATTTTTCCAAAGCGTGGTTGACGATTACGATAGACATCGGGCGGTTGATGTAGTGTATTTAGATTTTCAAAAAGCGTTTGACACCGTGCCGCACAAAAGACTCATTGAAAAAACTAAGGCTCATGGAATCAGGGGTGTAGTAATAAATTGGCTAGAAGAGTGGTTGCGAGGCAGGAAACAGAGGGTGGTCGTTGATGGAGCGGAGTCGTGCTGGGCTAATGTAGCGAGTGGCGTTCCTCAGGGTTCTGTATTGGGCCCCTTGCTTTTTCTTATATATATTAACGATTTAGATGTCGGCCTAGTCAGTACAGTTTCAAAGTTTGCGGATGACACGAAGCTGGGTGGTAGGGCGATTAATGACGAAGATAGAGGTAAAATTCAGGAAGATCTGAATAAAATCGTTGATTGGTCAGTCACATGGCAAATGAGATTTAACGTTGATAAGTGCAAAATTTTGCATATAGGTTCGCGTAACGGTAAATTTGCGTATAGTATGTCAGGGAAAGATTTAACAAGCGTAGAGCAGGAAAAAGATTTAGGAGTTATAGTCACTGGTGATTTAAAAGTAGCGAAACAAAGTACAGCAGCGGTCAATAAGGCGAACAAAGTGTTAGGTTTTATAGCTCGAAATTTTGAGTACAAATCGCGCGATATTATAGTTCCACTTTATAAATCATTAGTTAGACCCCATTTGGAGTACGGTCCAATTTTGGAATCCGTATATGCGCAAAGATATAGACAAAATCGAAAGAGTTCAAAGACGAGCAACTAAGATGATTCCGTCGCTTAGGTCAAAGTCGTACGAGGATAGGCTTAAGGAGTTAAAATTGACAACACTCGAGACCAGGAGGTTAAGGGGTGATCTAATCCAGGTTTTCAAAATTATGAATGGGTTCGATAACGTAGATAGAGATAGCTTTTTCGAAATATCTCAATATAATAGGACTAGAAATAACGGGTGTAAGTTGACAAGTAGAAGGTTCGAGACAGCAGTTGCGAAAAACTTTTTTACGCATAGAATAGTAAATAGCTGGAATAGTTTGCCGGTAGAAGTAATTAGTAGCACGTCTATAAACATGTTTAAAAATCGATTAGACGCATATGTTGATAGAAAGGGTATAGTTTAAGGTAGTAAAATTAAGGCTTTCTGGGGATAGATCCCACAGCTCAACACAAGTGTTGTGGGATATAGGGAGGCAGCGTCTTGGGTTAGGGGATACTCTCTGTCCTTACCCACCCCATTTAAAGAGATTCCTCTGCCGAGCGGTGCCCCCCATAGTACTGTGAGGTATTGAAAAACTCATGATCTTCACTTGCCCCACAAACACCTTTAAATGGGAGACCCAAAATGGGTGCACACACACATTTCTACATTACTGTACAGTCTTTACAGCCACACCTACTCTTTTTCTCGTAAGTGTATATATTGTAATGTATATGATTGTAAATTTTGACTTGGTCCGCTATCGACATGGACCGTGACTTGATGGATACCGTAATGAAATTGACTGGATTCTTTGGATCCGATATATTTGCATGTCCTTTATAAATAGATATAGAGTGTAACATATTTGTAGATAGTAGTCTATTATGACTTGATCCTCTGGATCAGAGATTCTATCTTTAGTTTTAAATCGATAATTAATTAGTTTTAAATTGATAATTATTTAGTTTCGTAAAAATTGGTCGTTGCCAATTTACCGGCAGTTTTTACATAAATTTCTTATGTTCTTGTGGTTCAGAACCCACGTAAAATTGTAGGTCCCCTCCGCCACCACGGAGGAGTGAGGACATACACAATACACGAACACAGTTAGGTAGACCAGCCATGAGTGGATCCTAGGGTCTTTGTTGGTCTGAAACATTATAACATTATCCCTAGTATGTATATACGAGGGGCGGTCAATAAATTCATGAAGATCCTTAACATAGTTCAAGCACCAAGGTCTGCACATTACTTTTCAACATAGTCTCCCTTTCTTGCAATGCTTTTATCCCACTTCTTCAAACTGTCTATGCCAGCAAAATAGAACTCAGAAGCTTACCCTTCCAGCCAGACCTCTGTAGACGTCTTTAGGTCGTCATCATCTGTAAATCTCCTGTACGAAGGTGAACCTCCCGATTCTGAAATAGACAGTAGTAACTTGGGACTAGGTCTGGACTGTAGGGTGGGTAATTAAGCCGTTCGAAGTTGCATTCGCGAAGGGCTGCTTGAGCAATGTAGGTGCACTGATTCCTTCTGTTGGCGCTGATGCTGAGAGCTGAGATTTCGAGGAACCCATCTTGAAGAAGCCTTAGACATACCTAAATGGTCGTGGATAATCGTTGAGACGCTTCCATGGGAAATACCAACTTCTGTGGCTATCACAGCGATCTTTACGCGACGATCCTCCACTTTTAAAACTTCTACCTGAGAGATTTTGTCATCAGAAGAACATCCAAACCTCGTGTCCTCTTCAATGGACTCAAGCTCAGGGTTGAATTCAGCTGACCATTTTGCTACTGTTGAATATCTGGGCCTTCATCACTATACACACCCAACATTCGTTGGGGATTTCAGTAACTTTTCTACTTTCTCGAACCATGAACTTGATGTCAGATCTATGTTCAGTTTTGGTGATATCCATGTTTTGAGAAAGGTAGTCTCACTTCATCTGTTGTCCACCAACAAAAAAAACACATAACTGATGAATTTATACGCCTTATTCTACGAACTTATTGACCGCCCTTCGTACATGGAGAGAGAAAGAGAGAGAGAGAGAGAGAGAGAGAAACATGCAATGAATTTCAGATTGTAATCATTTTTCTAATTTTAAAAAAGATGTAGCATAATTTTAGGATAATTAATTTCTAGTCACATCTTGGTGTTGCTCCGCCAACGGGAGTCGCTTATAGCACTAGATGTACAGTACATGAGTACATGTACTGTTTCAGTTACAAATAAAGTCATGTTTGCTCTTCAAATCGAATTTCAATCTCAAATTTTTTTTCCTCTAAAAACAAACATTCCATGAATGAAATTTACCTCGATTCAAACCTAAGAAAAATGAGAATGAATTGGAGCAGCTTATTTGGTTTGTATTTGAGTCTATTGAGTATAAACTCCGTTATTTAGACCATAATGAATAGAAATCAAGCTAAACTTCAATTACTGATACAGAATTAGGTTTCTTTTAAGCAAACATAATTTCCATTAATGAGATTACGTCTTTATTCACGCATAAAATACGTTCCAATGGTTCTCAGTATTTTCTTCTTCGGGAATTTGAGTAAAATCTTTATTTTCAACAGTAAGAACCGGTACAGGAGGTCCTTACTGTTGATATTAATAAAGATTTTACTGTTAGCTTTTTTAAGCCACTACCTCTAAACGGCTACGAACGACAAAATCCACAAAATAGGAACTTAATATTATTTCAGAATGGGAGCAGCGTCATTCCGTGTTTCATCATTGCGCTTCACCATTTCCAGCAAAGACATAATACGCCAACGCAACGTATAGACAGGCATTCGAAGGGCAGAAATCAGTTTTCAGAGGGAGTTTCACTACCTTTACCTCACGAATCACGATATGGTTGTATCAGTTTTCACTGAACATTTTCTGGTTGCAACATTCCCAGGACCGGTATCAAACCCAGTCGAAAACCGGTCCGGTCGGCGAACCAACGCAACGGTTGGGAATAACAACAACTAACTGATCGAGAGAAGTCACGTTTCACCGCAATAATTCATAGGCTTTTTTAGTTTTGACTAGTTAAAAACGAGTGTACAGTCGCTCTGAACACAAAGTTTGTTAAAATATCTAAAAATAAATTAAATGTATTTATTGTGAGAACCGTAAATTAATTAAAAATCTTTTCTTTTTATTTGTTGAAGGAATTACATTTTATTTATTTTGAAACGCTGCGTCACGTCAAAATTAAAAATCTTCCGTGAAAATACACTGAATTTTTTCCCTTGCACGAGTTTAAATGAAAAATTAAATTGAGAACCGGCGATATATATATATATATATATATCGAAATTTGGTGGTGGGGGGGGGTTTTTGATCGGTCAGTAACTCATATCCTAGCTTTGCATTTTGTGCAAAATTTGTTTTCGTTTGGATGTGAACATTTTTATACATTCTGATTGGAATTTGACCAACGCTGACGTCACCATGAACAAATGAAACTTCGTGAAAACTAATTACATTTACCTGTGCAGCGATCCAAAAGATTAAAAATAATAAAAAAAAATATTTTCTTCTATAAATTTCGATCCTCCGTGGAATCAATTCAAATTCAAATTCTACCCTCAAATGAGAATCTTGGAATCGATTCTAATTCTGACTCCAGAGTCTTCATTTCTAATTCTGATTCCAATTCTAAGAAAAAAAAAAATCCGATGTCAGCTCGAATCTGGATTTGACCCCCAAATCCATCCAAAGCTCCATAAGAGTAAAGTGAACTACATATTAATAATTGATTTAAGTCAGTAAAAGGAACACTGTAAAAAATTCATTGCTTTATTGAAGTGATTTTAAAATAAAAGAAAAAACTTTTTCATTTTAACCGGTTTATGATTCAAAGCGAAAATGAAAAGTCATTCCAATCCATAAAACGAGAATTTTGTAGGCGTTACTCCTGGCACAGCAGCGGGACAGTAAAAATGCCTATCTAACCTACTTTAAACCCTCTTTAATACAATTAATAAATTCCATGATGTATCGAAATTACGCGTGACACTGGAATACCGTGTATAGATTCTTATCATTTGTAAACAAAACGCATATTATATTTCGTACGTGACTTTGAACCGTATCGATATCTCGCTGTGTCACTCAATTATTGAAAGCGTCGTTGGTAGATCCGTTCGAACCGCCTTAAAGGGGACAATTGGATCAGTACTGAAGGCTACGCCTTCTCACATGCATTAAACTAAATATTTGAGGATGTCGGTCCTTTCATATCCATCAAAAAGAGATGGTCCTTTTGCAGTAAAAACTGTCGATTCCTGATCTACATAAATTTGTCGGTTCGGACGGATTCTGTTTCGTATTCCAACGACAAAAATACCTTCGATTTATTTCCATTCCAGTTCTAACGTAAGTCCGATCCTCGAACCGAAATAGTTCTTCTCTCTCTCTCTCTCTCTCTCTCTCTCTCTCTCTCTCTCTCTCTCTCTCTCTCTCTCTCTCTCTCTCTCTCTCTCACATACATACATGCACAGTATATATATACAGCGTGTCCCAAAGAAATGTATACCCACTTTGTTCGATAATACCAGCTATGAGGATAATAAATATATTACTTTTTATATGTTTTTAATAAAGAATTTTCTCCTGAATCTAAATATGTAATTATTTTTATTAAAAATTGAAGAACAAAAAAGTTACAGATGTTTAAATTATAATTATTATTTTCGAGACTTCATGTGCGATATTTTCTAATATTTTAACCGACTGTTTTGAGATACTTATGTTTAGTGTTGATATTGAAGCATAAATGTTGTAATTATTAGTTAATTCAAAAAATTTAGAAATTCCATGGTTAAATGACACTTTATCTAAGATGTTCGACGTCTTCCAGAACGTTGTTTTTGTAAGTTTTGCACAGTGCCGTCGGTTTCAAACTTATCTCGTATACGTGCAAAAATATTAGAAAATATCGCACATGAAGTCTCGAAAATAATAATTATAATTTAAACATCTGTAACTTTTTTGTTTTTCAATTTTTAAAAACAATAATTACATATTTAGATTCAGGAGAAAATTCTTTATTAAAAAACATATAAAAAGTAATATATTTATTATCCTCATAGCTGGTATTATCGAACAAAGTGGGTATACATTTCTTTGGGACACGCTATATATATATATATATATATATATATATATATATATATATATATATATATATGTGTGTGTGTGTGTGTGTGTTGTTTTGGTGTGCAGGGGATGATGATGATGATGATGAATGTCTGATGTCATATATTCGTTTATACATGCCTAAAGAGTTATTTGTACCGAATTCACTGTAATATACGCATTAAGAGAGAACCAGGTAAGGTTTAAGTAATACACCCGCTTCTCCCGGTCTTCGGCGCAGCTGGCATTCTAGTATATATACACAGGGCGTCCAGAGGGAAAATAAACATTATATTTTTTAAGTGAAACAAACATTTCTAAAGTCAGTTTTACATATTCCAGGAAAGAAAATACCCTGATGGCTCACTATACTAATCAAGAGAAGGTGGAACTAGTATTGCTATATGTTTCCGGAAAAAGCCAGAGGGAGGCATGTTCGCGAAATAACTGACATGCCTCCATCTGGCGTTTTCCAGAAACATGTAACAATACCAGTTCCACCTTCTCTCGATTGGTATAGTGAACCATCAGAGTACTTTCTTTCCTGAAATATGTAAAACTGACATTAGAAATGAGTTTGTTTCACTTTAAAAATATAATGTCTATTTTCCCTATGAGTCCAGACTTCTCGGGCACCCTGTATATATATATATATATATATATATATATATATATATATATATATATACCCACAAGGAAAAATGAAAAACTATTCCAAAGCCTTTTATGTATTCAACAGTGTACCTCGTCAGGTGTATTGTTGAATACACGAAAGGCCTTGAAATAGCTTTTCTATTTTTTCTTATGAGTTCGCATCATTGATTTATTTCATTTCATATATAAAAGTAAATCCCATGATTATTTACAGACTGTAAACCATGAAAAATGGATGGTAAAAGCATATTCCTATTTGCAGTCATTCCCATTTCATTGTTGGTCCAAGAATGAAATTTTTTAAAAAGTGAGAATCTAAAATTAAGTTTTATCCCTTTCATTGACATTAAGTTGGGAAAGTTTGATTAGGTTAGGTTTGGTTAGGTTAGAATAAGGTAGGTTAGTTTCTTTTCGCTTCGAATCATTCCCATAAATTAGTAAAAAGGTAAGTGGTTCATTTTTTGTTTCTATGGTAACCTCTTTCATTTCATCAACGACTCTGTTTGTAAGAAGTATAAAAAGTTTTTGCCAGTCAAGGTTTGTGAAGGAGCCAAATGCGCGCAAGATCAGTGTCGTCTAATGTTAGAATTGTGGCACACTTCGAATCCAAATGACTGACTACTCTTTAGAGTCTACTCTCTCTGTTAAGAATATAATTTTTAGACTATTTGACGATGTTTATTTTCGACTTGTGAAACTGTGTAATATTTTGAAGTTGAGAAATGGCGAGTGATGTCATTTCTTCCCCGTGAAGCAGTCCAGTGGGTGACAAAGATTCGAATAACTAACGATGAAACAGAGTGCCACTTAAGTCAGAACTGGATAAAGCGGTGTATACTGTATATAAGCTGAAATCCGTACACTTGAAAGCCTACTTATTACGTGGAGCTCGTATTCAGTTGGGAAAGCCTATTTATTCAAGGAATTATTGTTCTGAACGTTTCCAATCGAGGCAAGGTGTATATATATATATATATATATATATATATATATATATATATATATTATATATATATATATATATATTATATGAAGTCGGAAGAAGATTTTGAATCATCGAATCTCCATCTCTCATATTTTTACACAAACGAGAGCAAAATCGATCCGGCACACCGGATACGCTTATATATATATATATATATATATATATATATATATATATAGAGAGAGAGAGAGAGAGAGAGAGAGAGAGAGAGAATGAACGGATGCGCTTTCTCTTAACTCAATTTTCATGAATATAAGTTTTTAGCACTTTTGTACAAACATGCCCTTCACTTAAACACACACACACACACCACACATATATATATATATATATATATATATTGTAAATGGGGTAAATGGGCCCCTGCATGAGTAACTGAGCCCTAAGAAGTTTAAGGTAAATTTCGTTATTATTTTTTTCCATACATTTTAGGTACCACTTTTATATAACGAAATTTACCTTAAACTTATTAGCGCCCAGTTACCCTATTTTACGGTATATATATATATATATATAAAACAGAATTTTAATAAATTAATTATGATTCGATAGGGGAATCCGTGACCTTTGACCTCACCGGCTTTTCATTTCAAATGATTTAAGCTTTCCATTTTAATAATAATAATTGAGTCTGAAATGAACTTTCTCTTCCTTCTTTTTAGTCGCAGGTTTTGTGCTTATTCCGCGGCATTGTCAATTGTCTGTGTGAGATTCTCTGCTCAGGGCCAGAGAGAGAGAGAGAGAGAGAGAGAGAGAGAGAGAGAGAGAGAGAGAGAGAGGCCAAACAGTAAAAGAAGAATAATACAGATATAAATCTAAGAAATACTTTTAACAATTAATGATATTCTCTCTCTCTCTCTCTCTCTCTCTCTCTCTCTCTCTGCGTATATATGTGTGTGTGTGTGTGTGTGGGTGGTGTGTGTGGATATCCGGTCTTGTATTTTTTAAAAAGGAAAGGGATGTTTTTGAAATAACAGAATATGAAATAACAGAATAAGCCATACACGATTCAGGGGACCAAAAACGCGCTAAAATCGTACAAAACCCCCTTAAGGGATTACTAAATTGAAAAAGACCCGTGCACTCTTTTATTATTTCGACTAAGGACGCGAGCTTACTTAAGGGCGTATGATGACTACTAATTTAATTGGGACGTTATACTACGGTAAACGCTATGACCAAGTCAATCGAGGACTGAAGGATCCAGAGAGACCTGTTCTTCCTTAGTTACCGTTAACATTCTCTGACAAAGTATAACGCTACGTTCGTTTAAAGGTTGACGTGCAGTGCGGGCGTCAACATTATTTTGAAACCGCAATACAAAACCAGCGCCTTTCTCAATGCTCCAACGAAGCCTCGCTGCGTTAAGTTCCGATTCGACTATGAAATGACTTCTACAGTAACCTAAAGAAATCCTTTCCTCTAATAATGACTAAGTAGGAACAAGATAGGAAGGAAAAAAACAC
>JAJOZX010002248.1:237500-277500 GCA_023014485.1 Bathynomus jamesi
GAATATAAGAATTATATAAATGAATATAAGAATTATATGAGTGAATATAAGAATACAGGGTGTTTATAAAGTCCCTACCTATGTCAGTGTAGGGATAGAGACTTTATAAACACCCTGTATATGAATATAGGAATTATTCACTGTTCATTTTCACACACACACACACACACATATATATATATATATATATATATATATATATAATATATATATATATATATATATATACCACATTGTGGGAATTAGATCATTTAAGAGTAAACAATGATAAATTCGCACTTAAAACAAAAACGGAGAATTTTCGATATTGGTTAAAATTAACCTTTTTAGGATGTATTGCGCGCTTCGAAGTTGTGGAAATGAAATTTAGGAAATGTAGTAATTCGGAATTGGACTGATTTTCCTGGAACTGAAATCGATTCCGAATTTAAAGGAAATTATTCGATAGGAAATGAGTTGTTTGGAAACTGACGTAATGAAACGTCATTTCAAGATTCGATGACCAATTTTGAATTAATTATTATACTCGTACTTTAAAGAAACACTAAAATACTTACGTTGATGGATGATTTTGAGGCTTTGCTGGGAGGACATCGATTCAATGTGACATTATCTTCATTCCCCTTCGACAATAAAAGATAAAATCACCCTTAAAACGTCTTCAATAATAGACGCAAAAACTGTTTTATATTCCATTCGAGTTGAAAGGACTAACTATTATAATATGAAAACAAAACAAAACCCAGTTTCTCTTGATACTGAAGTCCGATAATATTTGAATTACTGACACTGTGCACGGAAGAATTTTTGCGTTTGTTTATGTGCGTTTAGAGGCTTCATTTGTATTTGCGAAATTGCGGTTACAAATACGGGATTGAATTTAACTTTGAAATAAATAATCTCAATCAGGGGCATACACAGCATTTCTTAAAGGGGGGGGGGGCACAAACACACACATATATATATATATACTGTGTGTGTGTGTGTGTGTCAGCTCAAAATTGATGATGATTGATTTGGAATCAAAATGAATTGCATCTTGGAAGGCTTCAGTTGTATTTTATTTCCAATTTATGGGCAAAAAATCAAATTTGCACAAATTAATTGTACGTATAAAGACAAAGCCAGCCAAAATTGGTTTTGAGTTTTGAGTTAATAACATGTCCTGGTAACCATGAAATAACTGAAATTCCATATGACATCAAGATTTTTTTGTGGTGAATGTTGCAAAGTTATCGATTTTTGAAAATTTCTTTTTCAAATATCTTTAATGAGAGTAGTAATAATTTTTACAATGGAGGGGCCTATATGGCCTATATGCCCCCTATGCTCCCCTCTTATGTACGCCACTGATCTCAATTACATATCACTGATATATATATATATATATAGTGCGTCCGCTAAGGAACATCAATTGGATGATAAAGGACCAGAATTCGTGTCACTTGTTGCTATCCGACTCTTTGTTTGGAATGTGTCTGCAATTACTGAATAGAAAGAATTTCGCTATCGAAATGGGAATCTTGGAATCTGCATTATTTACTGAAAAAGTCGTTCCTTATATATATATATATATATATATATATATATATATATATTATATTATATATATATATATATATATATATATGACCCTCTTTTATCTATACATTTATGAGTGTTGGAATTCGAGTTTCAATTTATTAATGACCTAAAAATATTTAAAAATTATTGTCATCTTTGTATGATTCAGTGTCTCTCCATGGAGCAACAAATAGATATATCGTTCTCATTTGGAAGCAGCATATCACGTTCACTGTGCATTAGGCATCTAATTGGATGAAGAAGTAAAATTGTCGGTCCCGTTCGGAAAACGTAATGTAGAGCAACGTAACATGATCATTACTATAAGCTCATGCAGTGTTTGAAATGTTGATGGAAGATCATTTCGCAACTGTGTAAATGCGTAAAGTTAAATCGTTATATACATTTGTACGCTTTTTGGTTTACTGTTAAATACGCATCATCTAATCATCTAAGGACGTCGATCGCGGTCGAGCGGTGGACTCTTAACTCGTTTCAAGCAGAGCGCGGATTGTTTTAAAACTTTACGGTTAACCTAGGGTTGATACCTCTCTAGGTAGCGACAGCGAGAAAGATCGCATTGCTCGCGCTTGTAACCTGTTTGTATTCCTATTCTGAAGCCGTCCTTTTTCATTGTCATGCACTTTACACATATTTTAACTCTTCCATTTATTTTTTTAATTATGCACTGATTTTATTGAGATTATACCAGTTGGCAATACTCACTTTCTTCTAACACGTTTCGTGAAGAGTATTGTTCAATGAGTTGCGTCAGAAATTCTTACGGTACACAAGTTGTCGGTTACGCGATGTAAGTGACGAACATGTCAAACTTGACAGCACGGCAGTTATTCCGCGAACCGACAGCCGTTATTACAGAGTAGTCAATAGCCTGAAGGTTGTTGTAAAGAAAACAAGTTCGTGTGAATGTACTAAGTTTCTAAAATTCTAAGCTTTTAAAGAAAAAATTACTCCAAACGTAAATTTCCAGTAAATTTTTCAATTAAAATTTTAGTGGAGGGCTAATCATGAGTGTTGGAACAAACAACAAAAAACAAAATTTATCATTTTCACAGTGAGTAGGAGGAAGATTATTTTTTCACAATGGTGAATTTAAAATGTGTATGTTCGATTTGCCATTCCGCCGTAGCTCTTGCTGAAAAGGGTAAGTTGGAAGGCATTTCAAAACTGTTGACAAGAAATGTGAGAGCGACTTTCCAGCCAAAAGTGAACTGCGCAAGACGAAGTCGAAGGAATTGAAGTCTCAACTTGCCGCCCAAAAATCCATATTTACTAGGCCCATCGAGAAATCAAAGGTAGCCACAGTTGTATCCTTCCGGGTAAGTCACGCGTTAGCTAAGCGCAAGAAACCGTTCGAGAATGAAGACACGATAAAAGATGCATTTTTGGAGACAGCAGACTCATTGTTTGATCATTTACAAAACAAATCGGAAATAATTTCAGCTATTAGGAAATTCAGCTATCCGCATACACTATCACACGACGTTCAGAAGTGATGGGTGAGGATCTGAGAATGGAACTAAATAAAGATATACATAAGTGCGTTTTCTTTTCATTTCAGTTTGATGAGTCGACAGATGCTATTGACACATCCCAGCTGTACATTTTCATAAGAATGATATTTAAAAAGGTGACTGCTCAGGAGGAATTGCTCAAGATCATGCCGTTGAAAGGAAAAGCTCGAGGAGAGGATATTTTCCAGTTCAAAGACTTTGTTAATAATACTCAGTTACCCATTAAAAAACTTGTGTCCATTACTACCTATGGAGCTCCGGCCATTACTAGCTATACTTGTGGTTTGCTCTCTGCAAGATAGTGATTTTCATAACTTCCATAGTTATCATTGCATAATTTGTCAATAGGTTCTGTGCAATAAAATGCTGAATATGAAAGAAGTCATGAATGTCGGGCTCAAGATCGTATGTTCTACTCGGGCAAGAAGTCTGCAGAAACGCCTCTTTAGTTTCAGAGATTTAGAGACTTGTTGACCGAAATCAAGGAGTTTCTGGCCCAAAGAAGTGATGAATATAAGCAGTCGGAAAATGAAGTGTGGTTATTAGATTTAGCGTTTTTGACTGCTAAGCTGCTAAGCTGAACGAACTCAATTTAGAACTTCAAGGAAAAGATACAAATATTGTCCAAATGTTCTGTGAATGCTTTTAAACAAAGATTAAAACTGTTCTTCTCAGAATTGAGGCATTTCCCAAGCCACGAAAAGCCACGAAAAAGAATCTAAACATTTTGAAAATGATCGATATGTGAAAAGGGTGAACAGCCTCATCACAGCGTTTGAGAGGCGCTTCCAAGACTTCGCCATGCTAAAACCTGTAGCAGGATTTATGCGCGTTCCGTTTCATGTAAACGTAGATGGTGAAGAATTTGCATTAAATATGGCAATATTGTTTTACATGGACACATCTTACATCGAAAGTAAAATTTTAACATTGCAAAACGACCTCGAATCGAGGGCATCCGATAAAAATGTTTGGAATGTTTCGTAGAGGAAAAATATCCAAATCTGGGAAAATGTGCCATGTACTTGACAGCATTTTTTAGTTCCACGTAGATCATCAACTCCAAGGATTGGTCCACTCTAACAGATAATCATCTGGACCCCTGCTTTAGGCGTCCAGTTGCAAAGTTTGCAAAGTCAGCAACTTTGCAAACTTTGCACAACTTGCTGACGCCATGCAGTACAAATCATCTATGTCTATTTGATAATGTAAGACCCAAAGAATATCTTATTATTCCATAAATAATTATTATTTAAATAAATGTATTTTGCATGAATAAAGAAAATATATTGGTGTGCAAAATTTTTTTTTTGTCAATTTCAGTACTGGTAGATTCCGTTAGGATGAGACTAGCAAAAGTAGACCTTAGGTACCTAAAGCCTGAGCACCCCTGATCTAATGCCACCTTATTAAAGTGCCAAAACAAGTTGCACACACCAAAAGCAGTTTTGCACCGATGACACTACGAGCAAAGAAACTCGATTCAAAGTTTTGCTCCGCCCTGCATCAGATTCGCCTTGAAAAAGTAGCATGCCAGTATGTGGATCGCTTCGGATCTTAACTGCGTTCGACGAAGAACATTCGCGAGACATTTATTTGTTTGTAATAGCAGCAATTTCATTCATAAAAGCGACAAAAACAAAGTAATAATGACAATAATGATCTTTCTTATATGGATGCGTCCATTAATGATCGCGGTAAAGTTTTTAATACAATAATGAATATGATGAGGTTCAATGGAGTGGAATTACAACGCCTGATGTTGGCACTTGTTGTGTGCAACGTTAATGTTACAATAGCGTTATCCTGCACAAGTTACGTTTACTTCTATATATTTTATACTACAACCTGAAAACACTCCACTTTAGTAGTTACTATAACCCTGTATATATGTATATATGTCATACATATGTACACACACACACATATATATGTATATATGTTATACAGTATATTAAATTATAAAATTGTATACAGATTGTTATTATGCGCTGTTTGACATTGGGATAAAAGAGGTATATAATTAATTTCGATAGGAGAGACCGCTTCAGCTAAAGCAGGAAAAAACTTTCAAGTTCCTTATCAGCAAAGCACAGTTTATACTTCCGTGAATAAAATGACAGCAAACCTTTTAATTTCTCTCCTAATGACGTTGCATGACGAAATTTAGCACGCAAATGCATAGTATACAACCCAAAATGGTTTCGTGTGTATATATATATATCATCACCTTGTCAACGTGAATTTAAAGTTATTTAGTACATTTTTTATTGCTTTAATACGTTGTATATTAAGTATAATTAAGTATAAAGCCGCCATACAAAACGCTAATCTTAATATTACACGAAGTATATTACTTATCGTACATGTTGAAAATGCTATATTAATATTATGCTCATATATATATATATATATATATATATATATATATATATATATATATATATATATATATATATATATAATATATATATACTGTATATATGTAGTATGCATGCAAATTTGCTTTCATTTTATGATTCCCTTTTATTATGTGTGCATGCGTATACAACAATCTATACTGAGTCTCGATAAATTGAAAAATTGCTGTAATTATAGTGCATAATAAAATAATGTTCCTCATAATTTATATGTTCGATCATTGAACCTGAAAGAAAATGACAGTCGTATCATGTCTGTACAAACAATCCTCTTTTTCATTAATATACATAAATACTGTTTGGTGTGTACATCTGTGTACACGTGTATACACAGAAACTCACGTCGTACTTCGTAGTACACAAATGTGGGTGGGAACACTTTTTCATGTCTGAAGAAATCAGTGTATGTAAAATACATCGGTGATGTTATAACTTCTACAGTGTGTGTGTATATATATATATATATATGAAAATTATTTCACGAAAGTAACACGTGAAAAATATTTATGATGAATAAAACCACGAAGGAAAGGAAACACAGAATGGTGCTCAAGCGCTTTCGTCTAATGACATCCTCAGGAACACTGAAGTACATAAAAAGTTACAGCCTATATATACGTTACAGAAAAAAAAAATATATATATATATATATATATATATATACAATAAACGGAGAAATAAAAATAAAAATTAAACATTAAAGGATCGTGGGAGGAGCATACAAATTTGTAAGGAAAATTACCGATTTTTAGCACTTTTGCTCGAATCCAACACAAGATCAAATGAATTGTTTCCAACCAATGTTACAGTTAATTAAAAAAATAAATTGAAAAATAAAAATTAAAATAAAACTTATAAGAGGAGCATACAAATTTATACTGGAAATCTGCCCAAGTTTTAGCACTCTGCCCTTCTTGTCTAAGTTCGATATATATAAAAATAAATTGAAAAATAAAAGTTATTAGAGTAGCATACAAGTTTACCAAAGGTGTAGCGTTCTACCCTTCTTATCTAAATCCGTTCTGAAGGAATTCAAAACAACAGGATCGAGTTGAGAAAGACCTTTGCTTATGTTGAAGTTATTTGTAAGTTGGATAATGGCAGACTCAAGAATATTTCTATTAACAATTTTGCTAGAGTGAAACAAAACTGAAACATTAGTCCAATCAATACAGTGGGATAACTCTGACAAATGGACAAAAAAGGGCACTGGACGACTGTTCTGTTCTAACGGAATATTGATGCTGTTTTATACGTGTGTGCAAATCCTTTCCCGTCTGACCTATGTAAAAGGAATCACATTGTTTACAACCAATTTTATAGATAATGCCTGAATTATTGGTAGGGCTATTTTTTACTATGATATTTTTCACAATATTGTTATATGAAAATACTACATTAATATCCAAAAGTTTAAGTACATTAGCAATACCTAAAAAGCCCGGGAAATTTGTCCTACAATTTGTCCTACGTACACTTTTACTCGGGACATGACACCCTCACTAAGAAGGCCATTTTTTTTTCAATGTTTCTCCGCGCCCTTAGGATCGCCAGTCCGGAATACATCGATGCCGAATTGGAAAAAATCAACGGTATTGGAAGTGATCTGTGTTATCCATCTGCGTTTATGGAATCTTGTCTCAACAAGGCAAAACGAACTTTCTATCGTGTGAATAATAACACTCGTACTTTGTCAAAGAATATTTTAGTACTTCCATTTTTCCCGGATATTTTAGGCATTGCTAATGTACTTAAACTTTTGGATATTAATGTAGTATTTTCATATAACAATATTGCGAAAAATATCATAGTAAAAAATAGCCCTACCAATAATTAGGCATTATCTATAAAATTGGTTTTAAACAATGTGATTCCTTTTACATTGGTCAGACGGGAAAGGATTTGCACACACGCATAAAACAGCATCAATATTCCGTTAGAACAGGACAGTCGTCCAGTGCCCTTTTTGTCCATTTGTCAGAGTTATCCCACTGTATTGATTGGAATAATGCTTCAGTTTTGTTTCACTCTAGCAAAATTGTTAATAGAAATATTCTTGAGTCTGCCATTATCCAACTTACAAATAACTTCAACATGAGCAAAGGTCTTTTTCAACTCGATCCTGTTGTTTTGAATTCCTTCAGAACGGATTTAGATAAGAAGGGTAGAACGCTAAACCTTTGGTAAACTTGTATGCTACTCTAATAACTTTTATTTTTCAATTTATTTTTATATATATCGAACTTAGACAAAAAGGGCAGAGTGCTAAAACTTGGGCAGATTTCCGGTATAAATTTGTATGCTCCTCTTATAAGTTTTATTTTTATTTTTATTTTTCAATTTATTATTTTTTTAATTAAGTATAACATTGGTTGGAAACAATTCATTTGATCTTGAGTTGGATTCGAGCAACAGTGCTAAAAATCGGTAGTTTTCTTACAAATTTGTATGCTCCTCCCACAATCCTTTAATGTTTAATTTTTATTTTTATTTCTCCGTTTATTTTATATATATATATATATATATATATATATATATATATATATATATATATTTTTTTTTTCTGTAACGTATATATAGGCTGTAACTTTTTATGTACTTCAGTGTTCCTGAGGATGTCATTAGACGAAAGCGCTTGAGCACCATTCTATATTTCCTTTCCTTCGTGGTTTTATTCATATATATATATATATATATATATATATATATATATATAGAGAGAGAGAGAGAGAGAGAGAGAGAGAGAGAGAGAGACCTGAGCAGGGAAATGAACAAGTTCTTAAAAATGTCCATTTGGACCGGTTTCCTGAAAGGTAATTAATGCAATGGATTCTTCTACAGAGTGTTTCCGAAATGTTTAGCCGCCTTTACTCTTTCTTTACCACACATTAAAGGAATGTTATTTAATTATTTTAAAATTTTGTACAAATTTAGGAGCAAGTGCAGTTTACGTCCCCCTGTGGTGCCTAGTGTAGTTTACGTTCCCCTACATTATATTATCCTAGTGTAGTTTACGTTCCCCTACATTATATTATCCTAGTGTAGTTTACGTTCCCCAACTTTGTCCGCTTATACCTAATCAAATAAAACGTTAAAACTAACGAAAATATTACGAGTTAACTTAACCAATCGTCATTATATATATATATATATATATATATATATATATATATATATATATATATATATATATATATATATATATATATATATATATAAATTGACAATTGGTTAGGTTAAGTCGTAATATTTTCGTTAGTTTTAACGTTTTATTTGATGGATTCATTTAAAAAATGTCTCTTAAAGGTCCTAGTGTAGTTTACATTCCCCAACTTTGACCTAGTGTAGTTTGTGTCCCCTTTTGCATTAGGGGGACGTAAACTACACTTGCTCCCAAATTTATGCTATGAAGCTAAAAAAATCTTATTCAAATAAACAAAATACACACACACACACACACACACACACATATATATATATATATATATATATATATGCACACACACAACATCAAACTCCAACATCAAAATTACAACGGCTAGAAAAATAATGGGAATCATCTGGAGGAGCTTCCGCAGCAGAAAAGCAAACATCATGCTGAAATTATGGAATAGCCTAGTCCTACCAATAATTGAGTATTGCTCAGTACTCACAAGCCCATACATTGCGAACAGTGAAGCTATACAAAGGACTTTTACGTCTAAGATAGAGGAAACTGAAGGTGAAGACTACTGGTCCCTGGAACTCTACTCTCTCGAAAGAAGGCGCGAGCGGTACACAATAATATACATATGGAAAATACTTGAGGGCTCTGTCCCTAACCTTAAAAATGAAATAGAAATAAACTGGAATGAGAGAAGAGGCAGATTTTGTACGATCCCAGCTGCTGTGGGACAAGGGGCCATGAAAACGAGGATGGAAAATACCTCAGAATAGGGGGCCCGAAGCTTTTCAATGTCCTTCCAAAAGAAGTGAGGAATTTCCAGCACACCGACCTCAATAACTTCGAGAACCAGCTGGACAGATTCGTATGCAAAGTCCCTGACCAGCCATGCGTGGCTGGCTACGAGGGCAGGAGGAGATCAGACAGCAATTCCCTCCTCCACCAAATCCCGCAAATGAGGCGGAATGCTGCAGGGGGGTCGACCGTAAAGTAATATATATATATATATATAATATATATATATATATATAATATATATATATATATATATATATATATCGATGCATTTATAGTTTAAGTAGAAGTATGAAAAATTAAACATGTTTTTACACAGAGAACCATACCCCCCATTTCAGGGTACGAGCAGCTCGCAGCGGCATTGTCAAGCAAATAGGGGGTGAAAATACTGGCGGGACTTTCGTACGTGGTTCATCACCCCTGAAAACAACAATACTCTGTGTTAGACTAGTCAAAAGAACACTCACATCCATATTCAGTTCATTGTAATTTTCGTTAGTTTGGATTGCAGAGACCAACAGTTATTATCAATCCTGGTGCATGATTCTTCAGGAGTAAGATGTACCACAAGTTTGTTTGTTTCCCAATGCAGCACAGATTTACCTGTATCAATCACAGTCATACTCGTATTACCTTGAGGTTGCTCTACCGTCTACACAAACTGAACCAAACACCAGAAGTATCCGCAATCGTAAACCGTCCGTATTCAGGCCTGTATTTTGTGTATATATATATATATATATATATATATATATATATATATATATATAAAATGTTCAATTAAATGAAGTTGTCTGTTTTGTTTTGTTTTTTAGTGTTGGTTTTCTCCATTGAAATTCCAAAAATGGTTTATTTTACTGTTTAGAAAGTCTGTAAACAATGAGAAGCGTAAAAAACGTGAGGTTGGAGCTGAAGAGGCCCAAAAGCGGCTCTTCTCCATTTGTTGACGAGACCCTCTACTCATTCACTGCTTTGTTGAACGCCATGAAATGAACTCCCAGATATGGGCCTTCATGTATGACGTTACTTCGCAATATTATACACATACATTAATGCATAACCCACATCCGAAAGGATTTATGGCGAATTTTCTATACGTGTGTAGTATTGCGTACGCAAAATTAATCTATTGTCGACGCTACTGAACGCTGACACAAAGTGATTCATTCATCCGTAATAACCTTTGGGAATCATGTGTAACAATTACATAAATATAAGAACATTCACAAAATGAGTAACAATATTAAGAAAAATATCCTTTTATCCAGTGATGTGATATCCGTGACTCACCGTTCGGGTATTTCAGTCTACCAATTAAGAACATGATGAAATCTTTCCTTTTGGTCATCTCCAGTATAGCAATCCCTTTCTCACTACATTACTACTATTAGTACTACTAGTGGTTTTTGTTTCTGAGTTTCAAATCTAATTTATTTATAAAATATTTATTTTGAAATGAATATAACAAAATAATCTAAAAACCACTTGTTATTGAAGAACTTAAAGGTTACTTTAACTACCGGCCATGGGTCGGGGAACTTTTTTGGGTATTACCCAAAAATCTATTTGAGTAAAATGAAATTACCCCCAGACTTCAAAGTAAACAAAAACAAGCCAATTGCTCTTAAAATTGTTGCATATGGTGTCTCTCATACAGGCATGCATTACCCCCAAAATTTTTAAATGTACCCCATTTGGGGTAATTTACCCCTGTTCGCCGACCACTGAACTACCCGTTTGCAATTACATACACCTTTCCATTATTTCAGTAATTTTCAGTTCGTGAAAGAAATTTCCTGTTTAAAGAATTATATATATATATATATATATATATATATATATATATAACATTAAAATTCAATATTGTTGACCCTTCAACCTGTACTGAAAAGAAACTGTCCCTATCTCTTCACAACGTTTCGACTGAGGGCAAATTCTTTTTAGCGACCAACCTACTTCATTTAGAATGCTCGCAGAAGTAAAGAACTGTTAACTTTATTAATTATTATTAATTATAAAGCAAAACACAGACCTCTGTTGTGAAATTGCGAAACGAGTGACGAATGTCACCGAATAAATGTGTACATATTTCATTAAATGAGATTACCCACACTTTTACTTAATTATCTTGCTTTAAATGGAACTGTACGTAAATTACCCACTAAATGAGTACGAAATGGAAGTGTTTATGGAGAAAATGGGAATATGAAGTAATGTTAGTCTGTAATCACTGTAAGTGACTATTTATTTCTGAATAATTATCGTAAAACAAATGAGTTTATGCTATCTAAATTCTAAATACAAAAACAAAAAGACGTATATTACTCGTAAGTTTTTAGTTCAAAAACAGAATTATTGAAATAGATGTATTGCGACTAATAAGTAACTGTGGTTTGGAAGGTATGTTATTAGCTAGTTCCATTCCATCCCATTATTTGGAGAATAACGTTTGATAATGGTTCTCGCCATTCTTCCCCCATTGAGTCACCAATCGGTCCAGGTGGAATTAGATCGAAGCGAAAACAGCCGATCCAACTGTGCATTTTATTAATGAGCTTATATTGTTAACGTCATTTAATGCGTCTTCAGAAAATAACATCATAACGACCAGTCATTGTTATTAAATAACTTTATTTAAAATAATTATTGAAGAATGTTAAATTAATAAAAAAATCATTAATGATAAATACATGAGCGAAATCTTCCTCAAAATGCGTTCCATAGTCCCTTGTACCTGTCTACCTTCCTCACCCACCTTCTGCTCTTGTGTTTCGGAAACTCACCCCTTCTTCTCCAAACCCCCCTTTCGGGAATCTTCTCCAACATCTCCCCCTTACCCCAGAGCTACTCCTGGAACAATACCCCAACTGTCGTCATTCTGCGGCTTCGAATTTTAACCGTCAAAAAGGCCACAAGTCTGTTTGAAACCTGAGGAGGTCTTTTATTTCGGGGTTTTTGGACGCTTTTCATACTTCATATGTTTTCCATGCCCATCATGAAGAGGGCATTGATTAATGCCCTAAAAACCTACTTACGTGCCCAGATAATGTGATGGATGGAAGCTTATTTATTCAATAAATATTAGATATTTCCGTAAGTGGAATATTTAATGTGAAAATATTTCTCTTGTATTCATCTTTTCCCTTTGCCTTTTGGTATATATATATATATATATATATATATATATATATATATATATATATATATATATATATATATATACACACTATATATATATATATATATGCTGCAAACCCACAAGGAAAAGAAAAACGATTCCAAGGCCTTTCGTGTATTCAGAGCTACACCTCCTCAGGGAATGAAGAGAGAAGGCAAGATGCCCATAAATATATACAACGTAACGGAAACCAAAGCAATTAGCACATACTTAAGAGTTAATGAGAGTCAAAAGGAATTTTAACAAGATATTGTCAATTTTATACATTCTTGCACTGTTATTGAAATTGTTTTTAAAATGAATAAATGCACATTCTAGAATATTTCTTTCTATTATATCTTTTTCAACAAGCGCTTCTATTAGAACTATCCCACTTGATGCTATGATTACATCTATACATATGGTTAAACAAAGCATTGGAATTATTAGCTGTTCTACACACATATTTATGCTGTTTTACCCTAATGTCTAGCGTTTTACCCGTTTGGCCTATACACTGAGTTACATTGTGTACATCCAATCGAATACACACAACCAACAACATTTTCCGGGCTATTCTTTATTAGGCGTGATTTAACAGTATTATTAATTTATTATACTTAAAGACTACATTGAGTAGTATATATATATATATATATATATATATATATATATATATATATATATATACTGTGTATGTATATATATGATGCAAACCCACAGGGAAAATTCCAAGGCCTTTCGTGTATTCAGAAGTACACCCCGTAAGGGAATTTATATATATATATATATATATATATATATATATACACCTTACCTTACCTTATGAATCTTATGTTGTTTTGTGCGTTGGTCTCTCTTCACACGGAGGTCAAGCTGGTGGCCCCGCCTCTCTCTCTCTCTCTCTCTCTCTCTATATATATATATATATAAAACCTTGATTAACCTTGGGTTTGCTTCCACCCGAATTATTCATTCTGACGTAGGTGAAGTTTGTTTCAACATCTTAGACCTACAACTTAACTTACACCTTTTTAAATTAGGGCTCACAACTCTACATAAAGACAAAAACAAACTCTAAAACTGGTGAGGCCGAAAAACACGAAGTCACTCACCGTAACTTCCGACCCTTCGGCGTTAATGTACCCCTTTGCTACCCCCAACCCCCACTTTCCAGTCTCCCCAGATAAGTACCCCCAATGCTCACCTTAGTTCCTCCCCCTCCTCTCTTCCTCCAAAACTGGGGAGTTATGGAGTACGAAGGTGGAGAGAATAACTTGGAAAAAAGAGAACGTGTTCGGAGTCAAGAAAGAAAATAATAGTTTGATTTGAATAAATTTGAAATTTTTAAAACGAATTTCTCTCTTTTCAAAACCGAAATATGAACGTTAATTTTAAATATAAAAGTACTCATTATTTTCAGTTGTAGAAAGTTCTAAAACTGAGTTTCGCATTCATAATTACTATGAAACAAACAAATAACAAAATTCGTTCATTTTTCTACAGTAAATTATGGAGACGTACACGACATGTTCACGAAAGAATAAAATTAAATAGGATAAAAATTATAAATTCCTAAAAGAATAAATAGATGAATAATTTCATAGAAGAATAAAAGAAACATATTTTAATCACCATAAACATGTTTTAAAATATGTTCTTACTCACCGGTACATGTGTATGCGCGTGTGTATGTGAATATACTTACATGAACCACATCTAACTATATATATATACTTATAATTTTTTGATTCATATACTTCGGCAGTCTATTTATCGAGAGTAATTATTATCACACATTAAACTTGAAGTATGCATTATATCTAGCGTTAATATTCACCAAAAGTAATATACTGAATTTCGATAAAGGCAAAGTTAGCGAACGTGTTAATTGCTATCAAGAGCGCAAATCTGTCACTTAAAATCAAACTTTTTTATTTTGTTGTCATTTGTACGTTTATCTGTATTGTATTTGCTCGAAATCACTGCGTTGTGTCTATCCTCGAACCCCGTATCTCCATCTCCACATGACTGCACTGTGTCATAAACCTCTGGATTTTTTGTCCGAGAATGCATGATTGCTAATTTGCCGCGCATTGACCACTAATATAGGCAAATTAACGTAAACCCAAACTTCCCCACCCCGAGAAGCCAAGTTTTTCTTGACTTTTGGCGGTAGTATGATTTGAGGAGCATTATAGAATATTTTTCTACACTGCAGTGGATAAATGCTGTTTATATGAAAGCGAATTTACCAGTTTCATTATTTGTGATTTAAAATTCAATAAATTCCTTTCCTTTTACTTCTAGATGAAGACATTAAAACATTTGTACAAACTATACACTAAAACGAGGGAATGAAAAACAAAATGGATGAACATCGATCTTTTGTTTATAATATGTGAATCAAAATGCAGTTTGAAGCGCGCATGTGATGCACATTATTTCAATCATCTGAAAATATGTAACCAAGCATGGCCGACACGAGTAAGGCCCATTTTACAAAGATCTATTTTTAGGGGGGAGGAGACGGGCTGCTCTTTTTTACTCCCACCCCTGTTATTTTTCCCCTTGTTGGCTATATCTTTTTTTCCAGCATTTATTACTTAACTATTTCCTATTATAAATAGATAAAAATAGAATCGAAATGTTTTATGCTAAAATGGCTATTATGTAAACTATTTGTCCTTTCAGAGACATCCTATACAATGTTCACAAAGCCCTATACGAATATTTACTAATACCTGAGTGACATTTTAACGCATTATGGGCTAATGTAATGGTATCCCAAAAGCCTCAGCGACCACGCTGAGCCCGCTCCGTTATTTATGGAGAATAGGTTGAAATAACGAACCACCATAATGGAGAACATCATTGGAAACCATCAAATAACAATGTTTAAAATGAGTTTATCCCCAAAATACTTCATATTTTATAGAGTACGACCACATACGAGTACATTCGTCTCTGACTTTGCCACGGTATCATAATCAAACGGAAAAACTGTAAACTGAATACAATCTGAATAGAAACGTAGTGATATATATATATATATATATATATATATATATATATATATATATATATATATATATATATATAGGTGCTACTATAGCGTGCGGTCTACAAAAATATCTTTAATCTACAAAAAGAATTTGCGCTGACCTCTACTATAGTGTGACGTCTACAAAGATATTTTTAGTCTACAAAAGAGTTTGCACTGAAGTGACCTGACCTGACTTGAATTTGTGCTGACCTGAAAATGTGGTAACCTGAAATGACTTGACGAATGTGAGGTTAGGTTAGGTTAGGTTAGAGTGTACTGTGTACACATTCTAAAGTATTGGAAAAATTGTAGACCGTAGTCTATAGTGTAAATATGTTGTAGACCGCACGCTATAGTGTAACTATCTTTGTAGACCGTACGCTATAGTAGCACCTCTATATATATATATATATATATAACGAAAATAATGCACAAAATTTGAAAGCCGAGTCGTTGCCAACGCCACTGTTACTAAAGACGAAAATGACGTCATCACTGAAAACGAGTTGGGTAGAAAAGAAGAAAAGAAATTACAGCTAAAACTTAAAAGAATTTTCACTTTGTTTTTGAAGTTTAAATAAAAAAACGCGAACGTATTTTTATAGATACTGGAACAAATATAGCGAACGCGTCCGCTCGGAAATTTAATGATGGGGTTGTATAATCTCCTTCGCAACATCTAAGATCATATGACGGAGGGGACCTACAGCTTTACTTGGGTTCCGAACCCGCTACATAATCTGAACGTGAAGGACGGTCTCTCATCCAATTACTCTCCAGACCCACTGTCGTTTAACTTTGCTGATCGACAGGAAGCGACGACATTGGCCATGAAGTAGCCCTTCGTTCGGAAATGGTGAGAGGCAGTAGCGGATTAACCTCTTCGGGGCCCAGGGTTAAAACAAGTTTAGGGTCCCTTTACTCCTCAATTAAAATAAAAACCATGAATTTTGGTATAAATTTTTAAATTTTTTTCACAATTAAAATAAACTTAAAATGTACATAACTAAAGCATGTTTGACACAGGCAAAGAAAAACCGTCACAGCAAAGAAAAAAAATTACGTCACAGTAATATTTGTACCAAGAAATACCTTAAATAACACGAATTTGAGTATGACATAAGGGAGGTAACTACTTATTTGGCAGTTTTGGCAATATTGAATTTCTAAAAAAAATGCTAGAAAATTTTTCTCATCCGCTTTTAGGTGGCTCCTCTTTATTGCGGGGCCCCTGGGATGTAGCCCCGTTAACTCATGCCTTAATCTGGCCCTGGTGAGAGGTCAGTACAGTCAGTGTTTCTTAGAACTTTTTTGTAATGACCAATTCAACTGCAATATAAACTTAAAACAAGAGCTTGTGAGAATCGTCGTTTTAAATATCAAAAACAAATAACCTTATAAGAACTCAGACTGAGTTCTGAAATCATTGTGGAAGTTGGAAAGTCATCAAAGCTGAAATGGCTTAAAATATTTGAGAACTGTAGGGTTTCAGGGCTTATAAAATTATATTTCACTTCCCTCGTAAACCCAGTGAAGCTGGAAGAAAAAAATTTAGTCTTAATTTATAGGCGTCTCACGCGATCACGCACACACACACACACAAACAATATCTCTCTCTCTCTCTCTCTCTTTCTCTCTCTCTCTGTATATATATATACACGTATAAGTGCACCTCGGTAATGTAGTGGTTAGCATCGCTGACTACGAATCTATCGGCCCCGGGATCGAAACCCTGTGACGGCAAAACCCAGCTGTTCATCCTTCCACACAATAAAAAAATTGGTTGTTAAGTAAATGGGTACCTTGGATAGTCTAGTGGTTAAGACGTTGGGCTGCTGAGCGGGAGGTCGTGAGATCGAGTCCGGGCGAGGGCTTTGTAATTTCTGACCGCCTATGGTAGGTTGTGGTTCGGATTCCACGTTAAACTGAAGGTCTAGTAAGGTGCAATGACAAGCTTGACCTTTGTCAGAATAAACAATTCGGTCGGAAGCAAAACCAAAGGTTAACGCAAAACCAAAGGTTAACCAAAGGTAAGGTAAGAAAATAAGTCTATTACAGAGAAAGAACTAGATTTAATAATCATGGTCTTCATTTGTTTGCAAAATATTGTTTTTTCAGTCTTCATTTTGAATTAACATTGCGAGTTAAATTTTCAATTTGAGTTTCGCGAATTCCAAAAGTTTTTTCAGTCTTCTGAAAACGCCTAAATCTAAAAATAATATGTAAAAACGTGTGTAAAAACGTGGAAAAAGGAAAGAGAATATAGCTTTAACAACCACAAAATAAATTGTTGCCTTTTTACTGCTTTGGCATTTTCAAGCTTTTTTTTTTCTCAGTTCGTAACACCACTAATGAGTAGATTCTCTTTAAAACATAAGATATATTACTGTATATCCTAACTTATATAAAAATTCTAAACTCTTTATTATAAAGTATATAAGTTACGCGGAATTACAGAAGAAACTCATTATACGTTTTCATCTACAGGGTGTCCATAAGTTCCTATACCCCCTGAACTTTTTCCTGTTAGAATAGGGTGAGGGGTAAGGAGGCTAAAAGAACTTAGGGGACACCCTGTATATTTTATATTTAAGAATATAAGTTATGTCATAAGTCAGTTTTGTGTAAGTAATTCTTGAAGTCAATCGAAAGAAAATTGCGAATGAATTCGATGTTGAGAGAACATCGTTGATCGAAAGGGAAAGTGCTTTTCTTCCTCCAGGAATGCGTTTCTGACGTTAATAATTCGGCGACGAGGATCAAGGAGTCTCTCTCTCTCTCTCTCTCTCTCTCTCTCTCTCTCTCTCTGAAGGACGAGCGTCTCGCTTTCCTGATCGGAAATTATCTTGCACATTCGCACCAGTTCGCATTCTCGCAAAACACGAAAAGGGTTTTTCATCCCTGATTTGGGGCTAAGGGTGGGGTCGGAGACTAGGAGAATTGTCAGTATAAAGAAGGGGAACAGGGGAGTGTAATCCCATCCAAATGCTCCCCTGTGATAAAGGGCGCTTTGGAATGAGGAGGGAAGAAATGAACAATAGTTGGTTCTTCCCTTGGTAATTCTATACTATTAAAAAGAGTAACAACGCGTGCACGTTCTCGAATGGGGAACGACGTTCCTCGTTTTAAACGTACGTCCCCGTCGTTCCTTCCTTCTCCGGACTCGAGGAAGAACGGACGGGCGACCGACATGTATTTGGCAGACACAGAACCACACGATGACCGGGGCAAGTAATATTCACAGGCATTACCGTCCATTTAGGTCCGGCACTGCCCCGGTAGACCGATGACACATACCGGAAACGCTATTCTTTTCCGTTATGTTTTATTTTATTTTTCAAGTCTGACAACCAAATTTGCTTTTCATTTCACATGAATTGAAAAGAGGGGTGCGGGGGCAAAAGGCAGGGCCAGTGAAGGGAAGAATGCTTCCACGCATTTCCTTATTGCTTTTATCAATGGCAAACTGAGGTGTGTCTCATTATATAATAATAATAATAGTAATAATAATAATAATAATAATACACACACACACACACACACACACACAAACCATACTGAAATGCATACACCTTCTGAGACAATCGTCGCGTGTTTGTTGTTGTTAAGTGCACGATTCAGCCTCACTGTTATGTGACACAGAGGACTTATAGCTTACCGTGGAACACGAACCACGGGTCGCTACATCATCTGAACGCAGAGTGCGATCATCCATCTAACTACTGAAAAGGCCCAATGTCACTTAATTTTATTGATCTTACGGGAAGTGGTGTAACGACGTGGCCATGACGTATCCTTGTTATTTGGTTCATTTCATTGAAAGCCCCCGCCTGGGGGAAGAAAGGTTACCTCTCTTTGATTTCGCTTAAATAATTCTTTGTCGTTTCTTTCCTTTTGACTTCCTTTGGAAAAGCTCGCACTGAAGTCGTAACAAAACAGCGACCGTGGAACCACTCACTTTTTGAAGCATAATATTCTTACTGAAAAAATATTATATATATATATATATATATATTAGTGATGTAGGTCACATCCGCATCCGCGGAACATCCGCACATTTTCTCGCATCCGCATCCGCACCCGCATCCGCACTTTGGACTGCGGATGTCGTGCGGATGTGGACCGTTGAGATAAAATGTCATTAATAAGCGGAAATTATCAAATTCTACTATATTAATAGAACTAGTTCATTGTGCGCAAAAGTGATGCAAGCGACAAGACGAGAGGCTGTTCTTGTATGAAGTTACTCTCTTGCAACCTACTTAGATCCACGTTACAAAGCTAAGTTATTTTCACCTAGTACATTAGAACGAGTTAAATCATCACTTGGCAAAGCAGTTGAAGAGCTTCAATCTCTTGAATCTGTCGCTTCGCCACCCACCAAAAGAATAAAAGTTTCAGTGACAGAACCAACACCTTCAACAAGCAAATCTATCACAGAATCTCTCTCTCAGTTTCTTGAGTCAAGCAGCGATGACGAGACCTACGCGATGTCAAAAGATGTAGTAAAAATGATCGAGAGCTATCACCAAGAAAAACGCCTGGCTGCATGTGACAATCCTATTAGTTGGTGGAAAAATACGCAGAATATCTATCCATACTTGAATAAACTTGCAAGGAAACATTTAGCCTGTCCTCCAACAAACGTACCAAGCGAGAGATTATTTAGCAGTGCTGGATTAATATATGATGAAAAGAGAAACAGACTGGCAGCAGAAAAGGCAGAAAAATTAATGTTCCTTAAGCATAACCTTCCTATAATTAAGTTTGAACATTAAACGATGAACATCTTAGTTTACTTTATTTTAATTACTCATTTATAAATATGCCTAATAAAACTTTAAACTTAATATAAATAGTTATCAAGCTATTAAAGATCTCTTTCTATAAGGGTGGAGGAGGTTGGGGAAAGAGGTCGGTGGGGTGCATTTGAGTTGGGTTCACGTCCCGCATCCTGGTAACACAATTATGGTTTCTAATTGTGGCTGAAACTCAACAAAATATAACGAATTTATTTGCAGACGAATTCACTAATTGATTTCTATATTAGTTAGATGCTTGATATTATTTTATATGTTCAGAGAAAAGTACAGCAATTATTGTACAATTAATAAATTATACTACATTATAGCTACAGCTCTCTCTATATAATAACTTATTATATACGTTAAACACAACAAATCTCGAATATATCCTAAAAAATAACGAAAATGTAGACATCTGCATCCGCATCCGCGGATGTTGAAATCAAACATCCTCATCCGCATCCGCATCCGCGGATGTGAAAAAAATGACATCCGCTACATCACTAAATTATATATATATATATATATATATATATATCATATCTGACCGGTTATCATATCTGACCGGCAATCGGAAGATCCCGGGTTCGATTCCCGGGTGGTTACCTCATTTTTTCATTTGTTTCGTTCTCTCTCCTCATCTTGCGCGGAATATTCTCCTATACAAGCGTCGTTCTTTACGTTAATTATACTGCGTGTTTGCAGTTAAAATATATATATATATATACAGGGTGGGCCGTAAGTTTCCATACATAGGAAAAATAAACATTTTTTTATGGACAACCATTTTTATTTATATAATATGCTCTACATGGTTGCCATTGTTTTGAAAACACATTTCAATACGTGTTCCCCACTGTTGATGAACACGCATTAGCACAGTTGACGTTATGCTTGTAATGGCGTTGGTGATACGTTCCTTTAGATGATTTATGTCTCGTATCTTTTCCTGATACACCATGGTCTTCAAGTGCCCCCAAAGATAGAAATCAAGGGGGGTGAGATCTGGGGATCTGGGAGGCCACTCCACAGGACCACGCCGACCAATCCAAGCATCCGGAAACTGCTGATCCAAATACCGACGCACGTGAAGACCATAATGAGGTGGAGCTCCATCTTGCTGGAAGTAAACTGGGAAGTTACCTTCCTCGTTTAGCAGGGATGGGAAAATCTCTTCTTGCAACATGTTAAGATACCTTTCGGCATTAAGATTTCCACTGACAAAAATTGGTCCAATAATTCTGTCACCCCATATCCCGGCCCACACCATCACTTTACCGGCACCTTGCATCTTCGTCGGACTCAGCCAGTTAGGGTTAGCATTACTCCAATAACGTATGTTTTGCCGATTAACCTCTCCATTGACGTAAAAATGTGCTTCATCAGTAAACAAGATCTTACAAACGCATATTCTTAGGGTATCTGAAACATAAAAACAAACGTTTAAATTTTCCTATGTATGGAAACTTACGGCCCACCCTGTATATATATATATATATATATATATATATATATATATATATATATATATATATATATATATATATATATGGGGTGATGATGAGGACGATGCTGATCTACAGATCTACAGAAGCTAAGGCTAACAAAGACCCTAAGAGCCACTCTAAGGTTAGCCAGAGAGAAAGAAGAGAGCAGGGGGTTAAAAGAAGAAAATAGAGAGTTAAAAGAGAATAAGGGGTTAAGTAAGTGGCAAAACCTATCATTCGTGAGTTAACATTAATAATGATGATGATGATGATGATGTTCAATTTTCGTTTATGTACCCCTAAACCGCTACGGTAATCTACACCAAATTTAGTATACAAATTATTAAAGGACAACCAGAGGTTTTAGTAACATACCTGCCCCTCCGAGTACCCCTTCCAGGTTGTGTTCCGGGGGGGGGGGCTTTGTTGCGCAAAGTGCAGCGGACGTTTTAGTATATTTATATGACCCTCTTTATTTCACGGTCGGATATTTCGCTTTCTTTATTTCACGGTACCCTAATTTACTCCCATTTTTTGTATAATACGGTTTAAACGCTATTTCGCGGTAATATAGAGAAATGCTATATGCTGTAATATATAGAACGATATATCGCGAAAACAATATTTCGCGGTAATTCTCAGTCCCAATCTCGCTAGATAACGAGGTTCTACTGCATATAGAATTTTCAGCCTAACACCACGGTGATCTTTGGACTTCAACGATGAAATAATGCTTTTTGTTTTTAATAAATAAACAAAAAGAAATCTTGAACATAAATTGCATAAAGTTTCGACTAGATTCCAAGGTCCACTTCGGCTTCTGTCTTAACAATTGCAATCCAGTAATGGGAGGAATCACTGGATTAGATGACGAAGCGAAACGTTTCATGTTATCCTCTATTCCACATTTTCCACTAATAAGTGCAGTAATAAAAGCATTCTGAAACTTTCTTTTCAGTACATACACATTTTCTTAGTTTCTTACTTCAACGCTTTTTTTTTGGTCAGTAGCGGCTGGCAAAAGAGTCGTCTTGTCTATCCAATATTGTACTATCATTTCGGTTTCTCTGTGAAAACTTTACGCATTCATAAGTGTAAGGATAATATCACTCTCTCTCTCTCTCTCTCCTCCAAGACTGGAGTAGACCTGAGATATTTGGATCTTTGTGAGTATATATATTATATATATATATGATTCAAGGAAATTTCATCGCCAGAAATCTTATCGTCGGAAATTTTATCGCCAGGAAATTACATCGTAAAGAATTTTAATCGCTAGGAATTTTGATCGCAAGGAAAATACATCGCCACACCACCTAACCTAACCTAACCTAACCTTTCTCCCATCTTATCTTCTTAAAACAGGCACCTGCATGCTAAAACTAACCATTTTAATCTGGTAACCTTTCTCCCATCTTATCTTCTTAAAACAGTCACCTGCATTTAGGTCAAAAAGGGCCAAAATGAGACACTTAATCATAATCTTATAATTATCAGTCCCATGATATGATCATTTAAAGCTTCGCATGTATAACTTATATATATGTTTACAATTAACAATAACAATAATTTTTATTTGTATAAACAAATTTGCATAACAAAAGTTAAGAACATAAAATTATTAAGAAAAATTAATTCAATGCAAATCTTGTTAATATATATATATATTATATATATATATATATATTATATATATATATATATATATATATATATATATATATATAGAGGGTGTCCCATAAGTCCGGCATCATAGGAGAAATTCATATTTTTCTATTTCTACAAACCATAATTCATATTTTTCTTATGCTCGGATGCCAATTTCCCGTCCACTATTCTGTTCAGTGACGAGGCTGTTTTTTATGGAAATTGTGAAGTAAATCGACAGAACACCCACTACTGGTCTCAAAACAACCCTCACTGGTTATACCTCTTCAAAGGAAAAAGGTGCATCTCGGGTGATGGTATGGTGTGGCATTTGGAAGGATCGCATCATAGGCACCCTCTTTTTCGATGAACATGTCACTGGAGGCACCTACCTACCTAAGTATGCTCAAGGAAGAAGCATTTCCCAGTGTCTTGAACGAAGAAGGAAATTTCCCAACATGGTTCCAGCAAGACGGCGCTCCTGCACATTACAGCACCCAAGTAAGGGAATACCTGTACCAACAATTCCCTGGTCATTGGATAGGACGTCGAGGGCCCGTGGGATGGCCAGCTAGAAGCCCGGATCTCACGCCACTAGATTTTTATCTCTGGGGCCACTTGAAAGCGCTGGTATACGCAGAGAAAATTAGGAGTGTTGAACATTTGCGGCAGCGCATTATTGAGGCATGTAGCACCATTATTCCTGACATCATTCACCGCGTGCTTACTGACTGGGTATCACGTCTGAATTTGTGTATTGAAAACAATGGTGGACATATTGAGCACGTTCTGTAAATAAAAGCTTTTGTTTTGCCTTTTTTTTATTATTTTTCCTATGATGCCGGACTTATGGGACACCCTGTATATTATATTTAGAAAATTTGTTTAAAATTTTTTTTAAAATTATTATCTATTGCGCGGCGATGTATTTTCCTAGCGATGAAAATTCCTAGCGATGAAAATTCTTGGCGATGAAATTTCCCGGCGATGAAATTCTTGGAGATGAAATTGTGGCGATGAAATTTCCCGGCGATGAAATTCTTGGAGATGAAATTGTCGCGATGAAATTTGCGGCGATGAAATTGCGGCGATGAAATTTCCGGACACGGTGCTATATACTGTACAAACATGAGAACCACATGACAGAAATAATAGTAGGTACTGTAAATCATTTAGATACGTAGAAATCTTAGCGGCAAAAATTGAAACAATGTACATGATACCAATAGTTATTATAAATAGACCTCCGAACATTCGAACTGCAAAATTTTCTGGTCTGTTACTGAAATCGGGAACCTAATAAAAACCCAAGACTCCCCAGCCCCCAATAAAATAATTTTAACTTCCTATTCATAAAATAAAAAATAATAGGAAGAAATATATATATATATATATATATATATATATATATGTGTGTGTGTGTGTGTGTGTAAAGGTCAGACAAAGAAATTCCTTTCCCCGCCATTCTCAAACATCATGGAATCAAAACAAAGGCTATACACGTGGGCATGAAACAGGCCCACACAGGAAAAACAGATTCTGTGGTATTTCCCGAAACGACCACTAGAGGACGTCACCAAAGCCTATAAAATGCAGCGTCTTCCACTCTTCCTCAAATCATTCTCACTCCTCACTTGCCATTTTCTCGTCTTGGTCGTCACTGCTCACTCTCAGCACCTTCGTCAGTAGCACCACTCGTCACGCCACCCGCTCTCTGGCCTTCGCCGGAGAACGGCCCGCTGTTCCTTCAAGGCTCCGGTCGAGCCTACACAAAGTCTATCATCAAGTAAGGCTCTCTACCAAACCTCACTCCGCTCTTTACTTCTCCTCGTGAATCTCACCTCACGTAACGCCGCTTCGACCTCAGCCGGCCTCAGTCTTTCAAGTCACATTTCGACCATACAAGAAACGAATTAACACTTGAGGCGACGCTACAATTCCATCCTGCAAGAAACAACATCACTGCTGTAGGCGTTTTCCGCTGGCCCCTTTTCAACAAACCTCTACCGGCTTTCAACACTCATTCTCTCACCGGCAAGGCCAGTCTGACTACAGAAGCACCCTTCGAGGCCCAGGTCCGTAAACCTCCTATTAAGCTACAAGCCACAAAACCCATTTCTCTCTTCACTCATCCTTCACCACAATTCGATCGGCGCCCATTCAACAAATATTTCAACAGGCCCTCTACAGTCTCTAAGGTCAACTTCGACGGGCGAAACGCATTACGGTCAAACCTTCACCTAGTCCTACAGTCTCCAAGGTCATTACTGCCCAAATACGGTCAACCCTTCACGTAGGTTTCAATCTCCAGCGTTACTCATCATCTCGGTAAGCTTCTGCGACCCTCACCAGGCCTACAGTGTTTTGCTACGTCGTGCTTCCGCAAGCTCTGCCTAATCACGTAGGCCCTAAAAATGTCCATCACCATGCAAACTAACTCTCTCGTCATCTTTAGCATAGTATAAATGCCGTTATATAATTGTTAATCACCATAAATACCTTTATTGAACTGTTAATCGCTGTGAACAAATAATTGATTTATTTTCCTAATTAAACATAAAACAACAAAGTAATTTCTTTCTCCTTATTAAATATTGTTTATTTTGGCAGTAGGCCCAAGTTGGTAACCCTTAATATTTCATTTCAATTTTATTCAGTAATTATAGTAAGCCTACTTTTTTAGCTACATCCAGTCAGTGATCCGTAGGCTACTATAAATTAGTGACCCCTGGAGTGACTATATATATATATATACAGGGTGGGCCGTAAGTTTCCATACATAGGAAAAATAAACATTTTTTTATGGACAACCATTTTTATTTATATAATATGCTCTACATGGTTGCCATTGTTTTGAAAACACATTTCAATACGTGTTCCCCACTGTTGATGAACACGCATTAGCACAGTTGACGTTATGCTTGTAATGGCGTTGGTGATACGTTCCTTTAGATGATTTATGTCTCGTATCTTTTCCTGATACACCATGGCCTTCAAGTGCCCCCAAAGATAGAATCAAGGGGGTGAGATCTGGGGATCTGGGGCCACTCCACAGGACCACGCGACCAATCCAAGCATCCGGAAACTGCTGATCCAAATACCGACGCACGTGAAGACCATAATGAGGCGGAGCTCCATCTTGCTGGAAGTAAACTGGGAAGTTACCTTCCTCGTTTAGCAGGGATGGGAAAATCTCTTCTTGCAACATGTTAAGATACCTTTCGGCATTAAGATTTCCACTGACAAAATTGGTCCAATAATTCTGTCACCCCATATCCCGGCCCACACATCACTTTACCGGCACCTTGCATCTTCGTCGGACTCAGCCAGTTAGGGTTAGCATTACTCCAATAACGTATGTTTTGCCGATTAACCTCTCGATTGACGTAAAAATTTTCTTCATCAGTAAACAAGATCTTACATTTCAATTCGTTGCTCTTTCGTCAAACGCATATTCTTAGGGTGTCTGAAACATAAAAACAAACGTTTAATTTTTCCTATGTATGGAAACTTACGGCCCACCCTGTATATATATATATATATATATATATATATATATTATATATATATATATACAGTCACACACTGCGTTCGAAAAGTTTCTCCGCAGTCAAAGTGCTATAGCCAGTATATGCGCGCTAAGCCGGTTTCAGCCGGTTTAAACTCGATCGTGTCAGTACTGTGACAGAGTTGGGATCGTGGCAATAGTGTGTGTCGATAGCTTGGTAAAAAATTCATTCAACACTATTCATGAAACACCATTGCACGACCAGAAAATCGGTGTTTGGGTTGCAATATCAAGAAAGCGAATTGTCGGTCCCATTTTCTTTGAGAACACGATAAATGCTGAACGATACGTTTCAGAAATTCTGTATTCATTTTATTGGACAGCTAAACGAAATGAAAATACTGATGCATACTTCCAGCAAGATGGTGCCACGGCACACACTGCTCACCTTTCGATGGAGCTACTGCATGATGTGTTTGGGGATCGCATAATTTCAAGGGGGCTTTGGCCTCCACGATCCCCAGACCTTATACCGCCCGACTATTTCTTGTGGGGAGCAGGAAAAGGTATTTATAAAGACCGCCCGAAAACAATTCAGAACTTAAAAACCGCAATATCCACTTACATTGCTTCAATATCAACCGACACTTTAAAAAAAGTGTTTGACAACAAGTGTAGACGAGTTGCTCTATGCCTGCAAAATGGTGGAAAACATTTTCAACACACGCTGTAAAATCAAAAGGTTATGTAATAAAATCACTAAATCATGGTTGAATGAAAACATTGTAGTTTTTCAATTTCCTATGCGTTTAACATAGCACTGCGGAGAGACTTTCCGAACGCATTGTGTATATATATATATATAATTTCACACTTAAACACGTGAAATGAATGAGTAATGCAAATCCACAAGGAAAAAAAATTATTCCAAGGTCTTTCGTGTATTAAACAGTACACCTCATCAGGGAATGAAGGGAAAAGGCAAGATGACCAAAATATATGCCTATGTACATTAAAACAAAAAAGTGAAAAGAGATTAGCACAAGGTTAACAAGTACTGATAAAAGGCAAAAGACATTTTAACAAGATATTGTCAATTTTATACATTCCCGAACTCTTATTGAAATTATTTTTAAAATGGATGAAAGCACATTCCAGAACTTTAGAACTCTCCACTTAATACTGCGATTACATCTATACGTATGATTAAACAATGCATTAGAGTTATTTGATGTTCTACACGCATATTTATGCTGTTTTACCCTAATATCTAAAGTTTTTCCCGTTTGACCTACATAAACTAAGTTACATTGTGTGACTTCTCGACTTTATAAAAAATAAGATTTCTGAGTATTCATTCCCGGTTCAAAAGAACACACTTGCTGAATTAATGAAGCTTTGCGTCAAAGATTGTAAATATCAATTTGAAGATAAGTTTTACAGTATGCTATGTCGTTTGGATTGGCGATGGGAAATCCCCTCTCACCTGTATTAGCTAATTTATATAAAGAATTTTTTGAAAGTAGAATTTTGCCCACTATTGTTAATTTTAATCTTGTCTGGTACCGGTATATAGATGATGTTTTATGCCTTTGGCCTGAAAATTTGGATGTTGACGAATTTCTTGGTAGGCTCAACAATTTCGTACCATCTATTAAGTTCACTGTTGAAAAAGAAGATGATGGATGCTTATCTTTTCTGCATCTAAAAATTAGGAGATGCATGAATCAATTCAAATTTGAAGTTTTCCGCAAGCCTACTAATAATAACTCTTATGTGCATTTTTAATCCGACCATCATCCCTCGATAAAATCTATTTTCTCTTCTATGTTTCTCAGAGCATTGAGAATTGTCAGTTCTGAATGTTTAGATTCTGAGTTATGCAATATCATGAATACTGGTACTAAATTATGTTATCCTATTCCGTTTCTAGATCAGTGTCTTAGGAAAGCTAAGGAAAGGTTTTATAATAGTGTAATTGTGAGTGAATTTTATCATAAAACTATCCTTAGCCTACCTTACCATGTAAATTTTAAATATCTTCCGACCTTACTTAAAACAATAGGCATTAACATAGTCTTTAAGTACATGGAACAAGGAACTCTTCTGTGAGAATTAAATCCATTATAGTCCGAATAAGCTGGATCCTATCTGCTTTGCAGATAGGTGGTGAGGGAAGCTATATTTTTGGGGCCTTTTTGCGAGTGACCTGTTGCCCACGTCGGGCTAACATCATGAAAAAGAAAAAAACTAGTGTTTGTCATTTACCATTACTTATTCGGACTATAGTGGATTTAATTTTCCCAGAAGAGTTCCTTGTTCCAGGCACGGTCTGTGTGTATCATGAAAGAACCTCAGGGGACCATTCTGAGTTCAATTTTATATATATATATATATATATAATATATATATATATCGTAAAGAACGACGCTTGTATAGGAGATATTCCGCGCAAGACGAGAGAGAGAAAACGGAACAAATGAAAAAATGAAGTAACCACCTGGGAATCGAACCCGGGATCTTCCGATTGCCGGTCAGACGCGATACCATTACACCATGGACTTCACTCTTCCAAATGCCGTAATTCTTCTACATACTCGCAGAAACCAATGCCCCAAGGGGGCACCTCCCGCATGCCGTAACATTATATACATTCAACTGCAAAGAACACGCAGTATAAATAACGTAAAGAACGACGCTTGTATAGGAGATATTCCGCGCAAGACGAGAGAGAGAAAACGGAACAAATGAAAAAATGAAGTAACCACCTGGGAATCGAACCCGGGATCTTCCGATTGCCGGTCAGACGCGATACCATTACACCATGGACTTCACTCTTCCAAATGCCGTAATTCTTCTACATACTCGCAGAAACCAATGCCCCAAGGGGGCACACTTTAAATACTTATAGAGGCAGTGTTTATTAAAATACATTTCATTTTCAAAATGTAATAGAATCTACAGACATTATTTAATTGTTTTGTCAACGCCTGTTTTCAAACTGACGTCCGTTCTGGTCCAGGCACTGCTGATAACGCGAAGCAATGGAATCGCAAACATCACGAAACATTTCGTTTGGTATTTGTGTGCATTCTCGTTCAATGGCTGCTCTCAATTCAGCGACTGTTGCAGGTTTTATAGCGTAGACTTTGTCTTTTAAGTATCCCCATAAAAAAAAGTCTAGTGGTGTGAGGTCTGGTGAACGCGGAGGGTATTCTACGAAACCCCTTCGTCCAATCCACATCCACATCGTGCCAAGTACCACTCGCAATACTCCACTCTTCGGTCCGGATCATCATCTTCATTAATAGGATGGACTAATCTTGGAATGTAACTTTTCCATTGACAGCGCTTCAAAATGCGTTGGACAGACGATTCTGAAATTCCTACCTCACGACTCGCTTGCCGCACAGATTTTCTTGGACTTTGGTGATACGTTTCCAGTACTCTTTCTTGCTTTGTGGGGCTTGTCGATGTCCGTGGTCTTCCGGAACGCTTCTTGTGGACATTCTGAACAGTTCCATCGGCTTCAAACTTATCTCTAATTCGAGTGATGGTAAGTCGCGTTGGTGGATCTGTTTGAAACTCCCTCCTAAACTGTCTTTGCACTTCAACTGCGTTTTCACACTTCCAGTAGCATTTTAGAATGAATTTCCTTTGTTCAAAGCTTAGTCTGACTGCCATTATTAATTCTAATGGGTTTAACTTGGAAAGAAAGAAACATCAATTGAGCTATCAGCTGTTAAAGTGTGTATATATTTTTTTGGGACGCCCTATATATAATATATATATATATATATATTATATATATATATAATATATATATATATATATATATATGATCAAAAGTATTCGGACACCGCATGGTTTTGGAAAAATGGTTTTATTATGGCATTTAGTAACCTGTAGGTCCACCCTTTGCTTTTATTACAGCGTCAACACGTCGAGGCATACTTTCCACCAGTTTTCGGTAAGTCTGTGCAGGAATGGCTCGCCATTCCTCTTGCAGAGCTGATGCAAGAGATGCAAGTGAAACCGGGCGTGGTGTGCGGTTTCGTATCCGTCGCTCCAGTTCGTCCCACATGTGCTCGATTGGGTTGAGATCGGGGCTCTGAGCAGGCCAGTCTAACAAATCCATCTTATTTTCACGAAACCAGTCCTGCACACGCCTTGCATTATGGCAGGGAGCTCGATCCTGTTGAAACAAACAATGGCCATCTCCGTAGTATTGCCACAGTGTAGGGAGGGCCGAATTGTCCAGAACGTCGAGATAAACGTCAGCGTTCATGGTAGTGGGTATAACAACCAACGGGCCGAGCCCTAGCCAGGAAAAACAACCCCATACCATGATGGACCCTCCATCGAACTTCACCGTTGGACGTACACAGTCAGGAAGAAGCCGTTCTCCGGGCTGTCGCCACACCCAAACACGCCCATCAACTGGAAGAGTGAATACCGCGACTCGTCGCTCCAAAGAACAGTTTTCCAGTCCTCCACGGTCCAGGAACGACGGGAGACACACCAGGCCAAACGACGCGTGGCATTAACTTTTGTAATCAGTGGCTTGTGTACAGCTGCTCTACCATAATAACCGAGTCTGTGCATCTCTCTGCGGATAGTTACAGTACTAACGGAGGTACCGGATGCTCTTCCTACCTCCTCAGCGATGGAAGCGGCAGAGGACGTGCAGGACTTCTTGACATGTCGTACCAGACTTCTTCTATCACGTTCCGTCAGTTTGCGTGGTCGTCCGGAACGTTTTTTCGCGTTAGTTGTACCGTCGTGCTTCCATCTCATGATAACATCCACTACAGTCGACTTTGGTATATCCTGTTTGGCTGCAATGTTTCGTATAGAAACGTTACTTAAATAACATCCGATGACGAGTCCACGTTGGAACTCGGAGAGTTCACGTCCGCGCGGCATGGCTTCACACAGTTACTGATAACTTATAGTTTCGCCACGCTTTTTCCCAGCATACCTTTCGGCGAAGGTGATATTTGCAGAAATGCAGATTTTCCGGGGTGTCCGAATACTTTTGATCATATATATATATATATATATTATATATATATATATATATATATATATATATATATATATATATATATATATATATCACGATAAAAAGAGTACAAGAGAAGACCAGGGGCAGGAAAAAAAATGGTTTTGATAGCTCTAACAAATGAATTTATGTTAACATAAGAAATAACAAATAACACCATAAAAATAATCGCGTGAATCTGACATTCACGAACAACAACTTAAAATGATGACAGAAAATGGTCCCAACTATTATATCAGACCGTATTATTGAAATATCAACTAATATGATGACAATTTTAAAAGAAAAAAATTATGATATAGAAAGAAACAATTCTGAAATTTTTAACTAAAACTCCAAAAACCACAAATTCGGAAGCAATTAGATCAAATATGGCCCCGTTAGATTGCAAAAACCATCTTTAAGGAGAAAGCGACTGAAGAGATGCTAATAACCCTAAAATAGAAGAGGCTGGAAATTTTAGGAAAATATGTTTCGAAAAAAGGGGTAATAATTGCGAAAACGGAAATTATTTCGAGAGATTAACCACTATACTATGACGTAATAAAAGTTAACACAACCTCTCATATATTCAAATAATTGAGTAAACGCATATTGCTTTCACGTTCAGAGGTATTTTACGTGTTAACCCTCCTGCAAGCGCCTTTATCTTCTACTCAAGAGGTGTTGTTGGGTTCGAACCCTGGTGGGGGCAATTTTTTCACCATGAAATATCGTGCGTGTTCAGGCATGATATTATATATATATAAGCAATTTATGGATCGTCTGACGAAGTAGATTTACAGCCTTGAGCGGTATCTAAATCACGACCACGCCAAAGAAGACTCAAAATTTACTTTCAGAATTAACCCTTTAGCGCGCAGTGTTACTTTACCAATTTTGTTCTGGCTAACGCCAGACGATTTCATTCAGTCTCGGAAAAGACCTCCATGCAGTAAAGGGTTAAAATACAACTAGCATTTTGCTAGTTGTATATGAAACTATATATATTTAATTAAATAATAATAACAAGGATAATAGTAATATCTGTGATAGTAACGATAGTAACAAAAATAATAGTGGGAAAAACTCAATGATACTTACAGGAATAAGGACGGAAAAAATAAACTGGATTATAAAGGGGTTTAATCGACAAATATCGAAATCGTAACAACAAAGCGAGGAAAAGGTTAGGAATTAAAAGTTTCTCCAAATTTAATTCTGGGTTTGAGGTTTTGGGGACAATGTAGTTTTCTTTAATTCTATTCCGTTTCAGTTCACAAATACACCATTTTTTCGGTGTTGAATATATATATATATATATATTAGTGGTGGACCGGATGTAAGTTTTTCAACATCTGCGGATGCGGATGCGGATCTTTAATTTCAATATCCGCGGATGCGGATATTTAGTTAATCTATCAATATAATATAGAATTATGAATATATGACATAATTTTTCAAATTTCGTGATATTACTATTATGGCAGGCAATGCATAAGAATTAAAATCAATATTAATGTTTTCATTATGATAAAAATAATAACTTTCTCAAGAGTTTCAGCCACAGAAAATTCAATGAAACAAGTTTGATTCAATTTTCTGTGTTACCAGCTATTTATATTTTGAGGTTTATATATTTGTTTGTTCATTAATAATTAATACTTTACATGAAATGTGCATGACTGGGCCTTATAAGCTACTTTATAAGCTAATTTAATTGTAAATTGCATAATTTATTAGAGGTAATATCCGCATAACATCCGCAGTCAGAAGTGCGGATGCGGATGCGGATGCTAAAAATGATGCGGATATCCGGTCCATCACTAATATATATATATATATATATATAAATAATTCTAAACTAAATACAGGCCTGTATACGGAGAGTTCGCGATTGCGGATGCTTGAGTTTTTTGGGTCCAGTTTGTGTAGATCAAACCTAAGGTAGTACCAGTGTAACTGTGACTGATACAGGTAAATTTGTGCTGCCTTGGAGAGGAAACACAAACTTGCGGTGCATCTTGCTCCTAAAGAATCATGCTCCAGAACTGATAATAACTGGGGTGTCCGCAGTACACACTTACGAAAATTATAATAAATTGAATACGGATATGAATATTCTTTGGACTAGACTAACATAGAGCATTGTTGCTTTAGGTGGTGATGAACCACGTACGAAAGCCTCGTCAGTATTTTGATCCCCCTATTTGCTTGGCAATGCTGCTGCGAGCTGTTCGTACCCTGAAATGGACGTTTGGGCGGAACGGTGCTCTATGTAAAAAGATGTTTAACTCTTCATACTTCCACTTAAACTATGAATGTATGGATGATTTTATATATATATATATATATATATATATATATATATATATAAGATCATGCGACTATCGGACTTTTGAAAAATGAAAACAATGTTTTAATCACTAATCTCAAAAAGGTATCTGAAATGTTAAGGGATTATTATAAATCATCTTTTACCATCCTCAAAGCTGATAAACTAATATGCGATAGAAACGCGTTCTTTGAAAAAGAAATACAAGTGGAAATTATAACGGACTCCGACTTTACAACAGATGATATTACACAAGCTATAGGGAAACTAAAAGCACACTCGGACGCAGTCACGTACAAATGTAATGCCACACTGATCAAAATCTGCAAGAATGAATCGCTAAGCCCCTATCTTGGATATGGAGACGATCACTAGACACGGGAGAAATACAGAGCATCCTGAAGAGAGCAAACATAGTTCGGGTCACCTGAAGATCCGTCACCCCAGCCTTTTTTAGTTAGCGTTATAAGGCTAACGGAAATATCATGACCTAACCAAACTATTCGTCAAGGGTGTACAGTTGACCTAACGATTGGTTAGGTTAAGTCGTGATATTTTCATTATTTAGCCTTATAAAGCTAACTAAAAAAGGCTGGGGTGACGGATCTTCAGGTGATCCCATAGTTCCAGTATATAAAGGAAGAGATCGATCTGAGGCCAAAAACTATAGGCGTGTCGCTTACGTCTCATCTCACCAAAATATTTCAACGAATAGAGAAAAACTCAATGACTTTTTGGAAACTCGGAAGAAATTAAATGATAACCAACTTGGATTCCGGTCAGGAAGATCATGCCTATCACAATTAATGGAACATTACAACAACATTATTAATACATTTGAAAGTAATGAAAACTATAATGTAATATACACAGACTTTGCCAAGGCGTTCGACAAGTGTGACCATGCAATCATAGCACAAAAACTAAAATATATGGGAATAACAGGAAAAGTAGGAAATTACATATCTATAAAAAAAATAAGACATCAGTCAACTAGGAAGGATTCAGAGAAGTTTCACAGCCAATCTCAGTGGATGCAAACAACTAAATTACATCGAAAAGTTACGTGAATTAAATTTATATTCGCTGGAAAGAAGAGAGAGGTACACCATTATTTACACTTGGAAAAAATGGGGGAACTACCCCTAATTTTGCTTTGAACCCTATAACCACTCAAACAACAGAGGAAAGTAGAAAAGGAAGAATATGTCGTGTTCCCAAATTAAAGGCTAGACAGGGGACATCCTCAACCCTGAAGGAAAATAGTTTTGTTGTGGGAAGACCAAGACTGTTCAACCCAAAGAACTAAGGAACACGAATGGTGTAGCGATGGATATATTCAAAAGAAGACTAGACGCCTGGCTTAGAACAATCCCAGATGAGCCGGGAGTACTTAGCTATGTGAGGTGGAGAGCACAATAAACCAACTCTACTTCACCAGGCCAATTCAAGAGGAGGGGCAATAATCATCTTGACCTTCATGAAATGAGTAATCATCGCAAGGAACATGTGAAAGATTGAAAGATATATATACTGTATATATCATGGTTTCATTTCAATATATATATATATATATATATATATATATATAATATATATATATATATATATATATATATATATATATGCAGGGTGTCCCATAAGTCCGGCATCATAGGAAAAATAATAAAAAAAAGGCAAAACAAAAGCTTTTATTTACAGAACGTGCTCATATGTCCACCATTGTTTTCAATACACAAATTCAGACGTGATACCCAGTCAGCAAGCACACGGTGAATGATGTCAGGAGTAATGGTGTTACATGCCCCAATAACGCGCTGCCGCAAATGTTCAACACTCCTAATTTTCTCTGCGTATACCAGCGCTTTCAAGTGGCCCCAGAGATAAAAATCTAGTGGCGTGAGATCCGGGCTTCTAGCTGGCCATTCCACAGGCCCTCGACGTCCTATCCAATGACCAGGAATTGTTGGTACGGGTATTCCCTTACTTGGGTGCTGTAATGTGCAGGAGCGCCGTCTTGTTGGAACCATGTTGGGAAATTTCCTTCTTCGTTCAAGACACTGGGAAATGCTTCTTCCTTGAGCATACGTAGGTAGGTGCCTCCAGTGACATGTTCATCGAAAAAGAGGGGGCCTATGATGCGATCCTTCCAAATGCCACACCATACCATCACCCGAGATGCACCTTGTTCCTTTGAAGAGGTATACCAGTGAGGGTTGTTTTGAGACCAGTAGCGAGTGTTCTGTCGATTTACCTCACCATTTCCAGAAAAAAACAGCCTCGTCACTGAACAGAATGGTGGACGGGAAATTGGCATCCCGAGCATAAATTATGGTTTGTAGAAATAGAAAAATATGAATTTCTCTTATGATGCCGGACTTATGGGACACCCTATATATATATATATATTGAAATGAAACAATGATATATATACAGTATATATATCTTTCAATCTTCACATGTTCCGTGCGATGATTACTCATTTCATGGTCAAGATTATTGCCCCTCCTCTTGAATATATATATATATATATATATATATATATATATATATAATATATATATATATATATATATATATGTAGCGGATCGACAAGAAATATACCAGCAAGTAGACAGAAATCTTTTGCTTCCACGCTATCGTCAAAGAGTCTTGAAAAACACGTGGGCAAAGAGTCAAACAATGGAACGTCTGTTCCTTCCCAAAAGGCGAAAGCAAGCTCTTCAACTAAAGGACGCGCGCACAAGGCGTCTTAAGATTTGGTGCGAAGTCCTACGTCACAGGAACTACGTATAAAAACGAGCACCCACTCTCACTCCTTCTCACTTCGTTAGCGTTAAAGGGTTATCACCTTTCCACTTCTACTACTTCTCTTTCACCACTTTTCTCTACAAAAAAAAAAAAAAAAAAAAAAAAAATCGTGTCAATAATCCAGCAGGGTTGAAAGCACCTTAAACAGAAAAAACAAACAAACAAACACTTCGTTAGCGCTCCCATTTCGTTCGACTACTCTGTACGTTGTCACCCCTCATCAGCTTTAACCGGCTCAAGACCAAGGCTCACTTCAACACCACATTCAAGAAACGAAGCATCATTGGAGGTGATCCACCAATACTGCCGCAGCAAACCCCAACGGCATCAGGAATTCCCCTTGGTCTCTTCATTACCGCATAAACCGGTTATCAAGCATCTTCGAGAGCACCGGCAAGGTTGCAACGCTACGAGAAGCATCCGCAAGGTGGACACATTGCGTGACTCGACGGCGAAAGCTACAAACCCAAATCACTCCACATCTGGTCAGCTTTTACCGCTTTACGAAGAACGGTCATCTACGAGACTCCATTAGGCCCATCATACCTTGACTTACGGAACAAACTTCCAAGAGACAACCACAATCGGGCCTACATCTCCTTCGCAAAAGGCCTAATCCACGACACGACCAACGCGTGAGCGACCAGCTTCCAGAGGACGATCAACGACACTCACGGTATTAGTTTCCTTTTCAACACTCCTTCAACAGCGTTACATCGTCCGGGTAAGCTAAGTACATCATATTCTAAGTACTCTTGTGAAGCCTACATTAGCCTACCGCCGAACAACAGGCTATGCTCCCAAAGTGAGTAATTAAACGTTCCAATTGACTCTCGTTAATAACGCAGTAGACCATTTTTCTAATTCAAGTGTCCTTCAGAACCTGTAATTCACATCATCCGCTGTTGTGTTCACTATTATATTTGTGCGATAAATAATTTCTCTACTGCAGGCCTAATTCATATACAGTGTATATTCCCTCAACTATCATTAGGCCTATCCCAAACGCACGTGCATTCTTTATATCATTACTAGGCCCATTCAATCATCTAGCCTACTTAATCAGAGTGTCATGTTTTCCATTCAATGTACCAAACGCACGTGCATTCTTTATAATCAGCGGTCTTCAACCTGGGCGATTTGAGCTTTTAGGTGGGCGGCAAGAAAATTTATAAAATTCTTGTAAAATTCAACAAAATTTACAATATTGTATGCAAAAAATGATCGAATGTTTCGTCAGTTGTGTCATGACAATGATGAACAATTTGTTAGGTTATTATTACACACAGAGGTCCGATGGCTCTCGAAGGGTGCATGTTTAACTCGTTTTGTTGAACTATATGAGAGCGTAGTGCAGTTTCTAGAAGACCAAAATGAAGTTGATCTTAGCCAAAAGTTAAAATGATAAAAAATGATGCTTGTTATTTGGCAGGAATATTTAAGAAATGCAATGATTGTAATTTGCAGCTCAAGGAGCCAATATGACACTCATGAACTGCCAAAAAGTTATCTCATTATTCATTGAAAAGCTGGATTTATTCAGTCACAATCTTTCAAAAAGGGAATTTCACCAGTTTCCAGAATTGTTATCTATTAAGGATGAGATAACAACAATTGATACACAAAGGTTTATTGATCATCTCAATAAACTTGAAACGGATTTTGAAACTCGATTCAGTGATGTTTTAACCATGGAAGTATATGATTGGATGGTAAACCCGTTTACTGCAAATGTTACTGAAGCTGATGTAACATGTCAAGAGGAGCTATTAGAACTCAGCCATGATGAGGAAAGCAAGGGAAATTTCAATAACGGTGGTTATATGCAGCTTTGGCAAAATAAAAAGATGTCAAATGTATATCCCAATATGTGGAAAAAGATTTTTAAATTACTGATCGCTTTTCCTACTTCGTACCTAGTTGAATCAGGTTTTAGTGCTGTGAATCACATTCTTACCAAAAACAGGAATGCTTTAAAAATCCCTGAAAGAGGGGACATTCGTTTGTTCCTCACTAAATTCGAGCCAAACATTCGGAATTTAGTTTCCAAGCATCAAGCACAAGGATCTCACTAAATTAAAGGTAAATGCATAATGTTTTATTATATAATATATATAATGTACCATACATAATTTTTAATATATGTTTGTTGGATTTTTAATTTTGGTGGGCGGTTGGCTAATTTATCTCACATAAAAATAGTAAAAGTGGGCGGTAGGCATAAAAAGGTTGAAGGGCACTGCTTTATATCATTAACTAGGCCCATTCAATGTTCTACGTTGCATGCCATTTACATACCATCGATGAGTATATTATTTATTACGTGTCAATTAAGCTATTAACATTTCATCTTATTAGCTAAGTCTATGTCATAAGCATAACGTAAAACTATCAATTTATTACCGTTAGTTCTTTGTTATACCACAGTGAATAAATAACGGCTTTATTTTCATAATAAAATAAAGTACCGAGACTTATTCTATTCAGTGTACCAAAACGTACGCGCTTTCTGTGTCATTAATAGGCCTCTTTCACAGATCATTTATGCATAATCTGTAGCTTCCCTAATCAGTGTATTACATAACCTATTTGTTATATTATTACGTACATGCATTATTTTTGGATTCACCATCTCATATTTCAGGTTGTGTCCCATTTTGTATACCATTAAGCCTCACATA